>PVHY01008568.1:0-33923 GCA_004024945.1 Uropsilus gracilis | reverse complement strand
TAAATAACTGGCCCAAAGTCTGGAGTATGGCATTCAAGTTCTCAGTAGCATTGAGCAGGCAATTGAGTTATGGGGTGTTAAGGATTGCTGGTCTCCAAGCAGAAGATCCCTATCTGCCCCATGGCACCCATGCCCTGAGCATTCACAGACCTTTCCATGCCATGGGGTATGTAACATGCCTTCATGAACTCAGCCTCCAGGAACAGGAAGACTGCAAGCCCAGCAACAGCTGTCACAGACATTGTTGGGATGGTTGCTGGACAGACTGCATTCCTAGGAGGGCATGGCCCAGATGCTCTGACAAGAAAATACAGGCAAATCTCCAAAGGGCAAAGTCTGCTGATTTTGCTCACCTCTGCTAGCTCACAGGCTGAAGGGTAAGCAACCTCACCCCTTGGTGAAGGGGTGCTAGCTTCACCTCAGTCCCTCTCAGACCAGCAGCCACAGCCTCAAGCAGAGTTATCCCTGATAAGGGATGGAACCCCTCCTTAGCACAGATGCAGGGACACCTTTGCTCACTTTGCTCAGGCCCTCAAGCTTACATGTGGCTGCACACATTCTGAGATGTTCAAGTATGGACATTCTCGCTCCCTATATTTCCTCTTTTCCCTCCCTACACCCAAAGTAAGTAGCTGATTTGGTCCTCCAGAGTCAAAGGGGATGCAAACCACAGGACAGAAACAAAAACAGGGAGTCTTCCTGGATGTGGAGTACCAGAAGCCTAAGGACAGTGGATTTCAAACCCAGAAAGTTATCAGAATCCCCCCGAAGGCGTCAAAATACAGCTCACAGCACCCAGTCCCAACGTCTCTTATTGCCAGGTCTGAGATTAGCACTGAGAACTGTTACTTCTAGTAAGTTTCTTGGAGGTGCTGAGACTGAAGACCCCTGGGTCACACTTTGCGAACTCCTGCCCTATACCACTGTATCTCACTGGTGTATAATAGAGACACTGGGGACCTTTACATACTACATACACACACCAGCATATACCCAAAGATTCTGATCTTAGTGGCCTGGGACAGGACATGGGTATGGGCAAGATTTACAGCCCTCCTGGTGGTCCTGTGTACAGCTGGCTCAATGGCAGTGGTTTCCAGATAGGCTGACACTCTGCTCACCTCTGCTAGCTCACACAGACCTGCCCCCCACCTCCAACCCACAGCTTCAACCACACCCCATATTCACTTATGGTCCAGAATTTCTGCCTCACGTTCAGTGCCTGGAAGAGTCTATCCCCATAAAACTCGACTCAAGTGGGAACTCATTTCTCCAAGCAACAGGCTTCCAAACCACCCCTAGTTCCCATAGACCCTAGTTCACACATTTTGCCTACCTGCTGTGGCAGGCACCACATACCCAGGTTTACCAGTGACCACTGTTAGCAAGTCAAGAACTGTTGCCGGGTAGGTCCACTCCCCATCAGAGAAACAAAACAGATACCAGGGGAAACTGAGAGTTGCCTAGGGACCCCAAACTCTTAAGGAGAAAAGCCCATTCTAAGAGTCTACATTACTTGTACTCCTATAAAGAAAAACAATCAAATTCTAGTAGGAGCAAAGTTTTGGGTTTTTTTGGTCTTAAACAATGCTCATTTTTGTACAATATTTTATTTCTTCCCTCAGGTATAGGTTCCATAAATCTCCCACCACATTGCCTGTGATCTATCACCAAAGTCTCTTGTGTTCTTCCCTCCCCTGTTTTGATCCCTCTACCTCCCCATCCCCTGCTGTATGTCTCAGATCTATAATTTGCCTGCGAGTTTTGTCTTTTTACTGACCCTTTGTTCTGTTTCCCTATATTCCTCCTATAAATGAAACCATCCAATATTTTTCTTTTTCTGTCTGACTTACTTCACTGTGCGCTCAAAGCTTTTTAATGAATAGATAGGAGTAAGGAAGATAAAGATTTCAAATAATAGACTCTGTATCAAACTCCAAAATCACCCATTCTCCTATGAGCAAATGTCTACCCATTCAAGTTAAGAATTGGGGAGCTGAGACCCAAAAGTAAACTTCCAGAAGTAAAACTGGCCAGAAGGCTAGGCAGGGCTCCATGGACTTGGAAAGTTAGAAAGACTCAAAATTCACAGTGTACCATTCAGGTGGGATAATCTATCGTGAGAACAAGACATTGGTTACCATTGCTTCTGAAGAACTCACCAGTCAAAAGTGCTAAAGCTGCAAAGAGCAGAGAGGGTTGCAGGGATAGAAGCTGCAAAGATCGAAGAGCAGAGCTGTGTGAGCCCCGCACCTCACCCATTCCCCACATACCATGGCTTTCTCCTTCCTTCCTCCTCCCAGGAGACCCCCCTTTCAGGAAGTCCAGTACATAGTATGCTGGGAGTTGTATGTGATCCAAAATATCTTAGGCATTAGCAGTATGGAAGTAAAAGATGTGTCAATTCCAACAGCCTTGATGAGTGTTCCTCCTCTGCTAAGGAGATGCATTCTAGAATAGGACCAGTTCTAATATTCATGTGTTTTCCTGACACTTGGAATGGTACTCTGGACACACACATCATCCTTCCACTTTTACTACAGCTAAAAGGCTACATTTAGTCAAACACCCATCTTAAGCCAGCTATCTGACATACAAAAGAAATACAAGTGGGTAATAGAAGTGTTATCTCCAAATACCTAAGAGCTGCAAAAATAAAGAAAAGTATGGCTTTCTCAGTGGTGCAGGGGCATAGCACATAAAACTCTTGGTAGAGGTCATAAACTGGCAAAATTCTGGTCAAGTCAGGAGTATGTGTTCCCAGGATGATCACATCTCCCAGGAAAGGTCCTGGGAAGCAAAGAAGCAAAGAAATCTGAGCACAGGACTGTGAGCCCCCCTAAATCTCTATCAACTAAAAGAATTCATGAAGAGGATAGACAATGTTCTTTCACAACTTGAAGAGCAGGTGGAGAGGCAGGGATTTAGTGTCAAGATAAAGCACATTGATTTAATAATGCACTTGGTGTGTCCAGAGCCAAGTTCATAGGCATGTGACCCACAGGGCCACACTTAAAAGGACTTCATCCTTGGTTTCATGCTCTGCTGTTCACCATGTAGAAATTCATGATAATTACTTTTAAATCAGGCCCCACATTTTTATTCTGCACCCAGCCCTGCAAATTCTGTAGCATCCCTCTGCCACTGTGCAGGTGATGACCCTTTGTGGTCAGTTGACCTCCCAAGGAAACCTTTATTTTTCCTGCCTGCCAACTGCAAACCAGACCTCACAGAACTGTCTCTGGAATTAAATGAGAAAGTGTGTATAAAATCTCCCTGGAAAACTCATGGATCTTTGTAGAAGATGCTCAAACCTTTCCTACTGACAGTATATTAGTGGGGATGAATTGATAAACTCTCCACAAACTGAGTTTCCATGACTTCAGCCAGGTCCACCACGCTTCCATTTAATGCTCACATCAATGGAATGAAAACAGATGAGTCTCCCTGTTTTAGGAATAAGCAAAGCAAAGTGCAGAGAAGCTTAGTGCTTTGCCCAAAGTCCACAGCTAACAAGGTAGAGCCAAGATCAGAATCCACATCTGCTTGAACACAGCCCAGGCACTTATCCAGCAATGTTCTAAACGAGACTCATTTTGGGGGCAGGTATCATCTCCAAGAAGTTTCCCATGAACCAAAGAAACCTAGGGAAAACAAAACATTGATCTTGGGTTTAAGATGACCTCCACCCCAGGCCAGGCACCTGCTGAGTGTCTCAGTGGCAGTGCAGTGGGTACTGAGGGCCCCTCCAGCTGACCTGGTCTTCAGTTGATCCCATTCACCCTAACTCCCTCCTCATTCTCACCCTTAAAGACTCACAGATTTTCTGTCGTTCTGGGCAAAGCTCTGCTGATTTGAAATAATGTATAACTATTAGAAAAGACTTCCTGGGAATTGTCTTTCCCTTACTTTCCCTTTTAATGCAAAAAGAAGAAAACAGATGACCTAAATCTGTCAGATACCTTTGAAAAGAAGGAACCCCAGGGAGGAATGTATTAGCATCTGCACAGCCTATTTCATTATTATAAAAATGTCCAAATTGTTAAATGGCTTTAAAAATATTTTTTGAATAAGAAGTTGGTGATTACAGTTTCTATCATTTTTACCCCCAAAACACATATAGTAGTTTTATGCCAAAAGAAAATATTTGCAGATATAAACAATTACATAGGGCCCCCAGGTCACTCTTAGCAGATGAGCATCTCCTGCAGAGATAAACTTTTAAATCATAACTCGTAGTACCCCCAAAAGCATCCTTTAGGAATTACATGTTAGAAGCAACCATCTAGTGTGCTTCTGCTGCATATTAGGGCTTGGGACATTGAGAAAGAATGTGGCTCCATTTCAGCTCCTTGTGAACGAACATGAGTGCCAGAGTCTGACTGTTCTTAATGGTGACAACCTTGAGCTTGGCTCCACTGAGTGGTCAACCTCAAACAGCTCTGAAGAATAAAACAGACATTTTTTACAAAGGATTTTTCAGTTCACTGTACTGACTCTCAGTAAAGGGCAAGAAGTCAATTACCTGCTTCTAAGTTTTCTATTTATGTCCCTTGGTACAGTTGCTAAATCATTGTTGTTTGCACAAATGCATGCTGAATACATAGCAACAGGAGTTTTCAGTAATAACTTCAATTTATTTCACTTTGAACAAAGCAGGGTACCCAGATCGGTGCTCCACGAACTGTTTTCCTAACCCAAAAAGGCCCTTTCACTCACATCCGTAAAGTCCTCCAATGACTCCATCCCCCAACAGCCTTGTGATGGTGAGAATCACACTCTGATGTTATGTCATAGGTGACCGGATTGAAGGTATTCACTCAGAACCCATCAAAAGGTGCAGATTTGTTTGCTCTGTGGCACCAGGTAGGTTATCCAAATTAAAAGGCCTCTTGTCTTCATCTTTGTCCTTTTGCTCTTCCCCTAATCTAAGAAGAGACGGTCATTTTCTATGCACCTTCCGTAACCAAAGAAGCAATCACTGCTGCCTTTTTTGACCCAGAAGAATAGGTTTGGGATCTCATCCAGTTTTAGGTTTATCAATAATCACGCCCTTTCTATCTGAGATCTCAACTATCCTCTGAAAGTAAAGATAAGTCACCCTATCTTTGTCATGAGATGGTCCTCCTCTCCTCATTAGTGCCTCAGGCCCCTTACCCTGAATTTAGACCCCTACCTCCCTGACTGAGGACACACCAGCATAATCACTGCAGCCCCCTGATCACACATTACTAAATTGATTTTTCCTTTACTAATCTGTCTAATACTATTTTGATTTACTCATCCATCCCAAAGGGGTAAGAGAACATTTCCCCAAAACCCAACAGGAACAGGGTTAAACAACTGACCCAAGTTAAACGAACAGACTCTCTCTCAGAAACTTGGAGTTCATAGATTCTAGCATCTTGAAAGGATACCAAACAGGTTCTGAGGGGAGGGAGCCATGGGATGGCCAGAAAGTTCATGTGTAGAGCAGAGGCAAGAGGAGAGATGGACACATGTCCTTTCAGGCTGGGGACAGCTGTCTTGCCAATGTCCAAAACGTCCCTTCTACTCTAAATAAATTCTCCTTTTATGATTAGGCAGGTTCAAGATGATTCCAATTACTAGTCAAATTAGAGTTCATCACTATTGTTGATGCAAAAGGTTTTGGATAAATTAATCAGAAAATTCTACATTTATTTATTTCTAAGGGTGTAATTATCAGATATAACAAACAGAGCAAACTAATATCCTCTGCCATGCCTCCTATTTATCACTCCCTGCTGCCTCTCGCCTCTACCCACCCCCAGAAGCTCCACCACCTCTGTCAAGCTCAGCTTAAATGGATTATCTTTTTGGTGCCACCATACACAGGCTCCTCACTGACCCCACTCATCACTCCCTTGCCATTGGCATCCATAGTTTTATTTTATGATGTTATCATATATGAACAAGGACTGTCTCCTTACCTGTTTCCCCCTACCTCCAACTTGGTCCTAGCAGTTCAAGGATTCTTTTTAACTCTAACCTGCCTGAAATTCACAGTGGCTGGTCCCTCTGGTATACAGACAGTGCCTACAACTGGAACCCACTTACTAGCAAGTTTTGTCTACTTAGCATTAAATACTGGTAGCAATGCAGCTTCCTCTGGAGAAGTTCACATCAAAGAGTGAATGAAGGACTTGAGAGTCAATAGTAAAGTCCTCATGCATTTATGAAACCAGAACCATTGTACATCGGTGCATGCTAAGCAGAAAGGGGATGATAGAGGAACAGGAAGCTCACATTCCTCCCCTGAACTCGGGCCTTCCTAATAGACAATGAGATATGCCTAGACCATGGAGAGAGAAGGACACTGAAAACTTAAACTGGGGAGGAGAGACTGAACCCCAAGTTTGAGAGTACAGACAGTCTCTATCTCTTTGTTACCATGGCCAGCGTCACCCAGCAGGCTTCCTCTGACAAGCTCTGTTCCAGTTCCTCACATATTGTCTACTTCTGGTCACTATCCTTACCTTCACTCTGGAGGAAAAGGAATCTGC
This sequence comes from Uropsilus gracilis, assembly GCA_004024945.1. Lineage (NCBI taxonomy): Eukaryota > Metazoa > Chordata > Mammalia > Eulipotyphla > Talpidae > Uropsilus > Uropsilus gracilis. The sequence continues at coordinate 27,399 of PVHY01008568.1, read as the reverse complement.
CTACAATGTTGGTCAAAATGCAGATTGGTCCATCCCCTATGAAAACAGCTTGCAGGTCTGTGTTAAAATTAGGTTTACCATATGATCCAGCAATTCCACTCCTAGGACTCTATCTAAAGAATGCAAAATATATGTGCCACTATGTTCATAGAAGCACTATTTACAATAGCCAAGCTATGGAAACCACCTAAGTGCCCAAATAAGGATGAGCGGATCAGAAATGTGATACACACATACATACATACATACACACACACACACACACACGGCTATCAAAAAGATATTCTTGCAATTTGTGATAACATAGATAGCACATAAAACTGGAGAGGTTTATGTTAAATGAAAGGAGTTAGGAGAAAGATAAGTACTGGATGGTGTTCCTTATATGTGGAATACAAAGACAACAAACAAAAGACCATATTAAGCCAAAATAACCCAAACCCTAGAAATGTATAGTGTTGGCAGCTACTAGCAGGAGAGGGGGAGGGGGTAAGTTGAAACAAAGTGAGGGATGTGAAACACAAAGCATTATTGGATGAACTGTGGTTGCTTTGATGGTAGGTATGGTGTAGTAACCACACTTGAAGGGAGAGATTCTATAGTAATAAAACACAAAGAAAGATACAAATCATTGTTACCTTAATTATAAAAAATTGAATGAGAAAAGAATAATGACCACTCCCAAACACCTACTAAATGGCATGGTTTTGCTACCTGACTTTCATACAAGTCATATTTAATACCCATACTTAATGTGCTATGGGGAGAAACTGTCACACCCACTTTGCAGATAAGAAAACTGAGCCTCTGTGAGATGTTTCAATGGCCTGTGTGCTAGCTGCTGGTGGTGTGGACTTACCTCTTTGCTCTAGGTGGTAAAATCTCCTGATTCTGGAGGTCAAGTATTTTGTGTCCTGGCCCTCTCAGTGAAACCTCATCACTGCAATCAATCTCACACCCTGCCCTTCCCCCACACCCTCTGAGCATGGGGGAGGCTTTTAAAAGTGTTTCCACAGGGGAAACTACAGCTGAGAAGCACATAGCACAGTTCCGTGAGCTTACAACATAGCGTCTGGCATCCTTGGCCTGAGTCTGGCATCCTTCACAGCATGGGGCAATCTGGCACTGTCAGCCACTGGACTATGCCTGGAACACTGGCTACTGTGACCATTGTGTCAACCAGCACGGAACATAACATGCTGTCAGAGAAAACTGAAGCCTGTCACCTGGCATCTACCTGGCTTTAAACCATGGAGCCCATCAGTGAATCTCTATGCAAGAGCAGATCCAATTTTTTTCAGTAGAAAACATAACAAAAGTCAGGAACACACTATGAAGCATGTTCGCACTATCAGGCTGCCCCAAGTTGAGCCTAACTGGCAAGGCAACTCTCTACACAAAGTGGCGGACAGGCGCAGAAAGCTTTTGAAGGTCCTACTCTCACCAAGTGAGTCCAGAAGCTCCATGGGGCAGAAGGGCTTCTTTATTCTGGCAGATGTGGTCAGCTCTGTGCTGGTGTAGACTGCATGAAAAAGCAGAGAGTGGATGGAAAGCTGAAATAGGAGGCTCAGGAACTGGAGAAGGTGCTGGAAAGGCTCAAGCAGACCCAGACAATGTATCCTCAACAGGGCCTGACCCAAAACCTCTCAGAGCCACACAAGGAGCAGAGGTGTGTGCAGGACAAAGGTGTGGAAATACCCTGGGGAGGGAAAAGGAGGCAAGTTCGAGTCTATAAAGCTGACTGTTAGGGACCAAGAAAAGAAAATGCTACATTTTGTTCCATTGAAAAAATGTATGCATTGACCCTGCCAGGGATTAATATCTGTAGAACATTGGCAAGTTCACTGTAAAGAACTCTGATGAGACACAAGAAAAAGTTGAAGAAGTTCACAGACTGATTGCTTTGTAGTCTTGAGTTGCCATGTGTTTTTTGATTTCCATTTTGCCTTTGCTACTTTTAAAAGATCTGTATCAGCACTTAGAGGGTAGAACTATTACTTTTCCAGCAGATAAAATGTTTCATGTTTTTAGTTTTTAGTTTTGTTTTTTGGCCTCTTTGGTTTCTATAGTACTGAGGTAGTTACATTCCCTGCATTAGTAGAATGTAGAAGGTGTGTGGAGAGGCCCAGCCACTGTTATAAACATGCTGGGAGGATGGTGTAGGGAGCACAGCTTGTGCTGGTAACATCAGCATTATCCCTCCCCACTAGGCTACCAGATCTAAGACCCAGCGCATTTCATGAGGTGAGTACTGATGCCAAGAGCTACCTTCTCCATTGCCCTCCTTTCTGGGATCCCATTCTGTGTGAAACATCCTGGAGGCTTCATAGGAACTTCACCTAAATCAAGGAGCAGCCTCATATCATCTCTGCTCTCCCCTCCCTGAGGCCTCTGGCAAAACTAACATTTCCTCTGCTGTCTTGTCCTCTGCTCAGATTACAGATTCTAGCTATTTCTCTCCACCCAGCTCTTGTGCAGTGAAGTTTTAATCTCTTCCCTGTGCCCTCTGCTGTAGTCTGTGCTGGTCTCATAGGGTGCTTTAGTCCTGCTCTGAGTCATAGAACTCTCAATATAATGCCCCTCTAATTGTTAGATATTCCTCTTGGAAGTGAAGCAAAGACCCTCCTTTATTACCATCTTGGTGATGTAGTCCCTTCATCCCTGGGGTTTCTTTTATCCTTTTGGTTCCTTGATTCCCACCCCAGCTTCTATTCATGTACTAGGATTGCTGGATGAGAAGGGGGCAAGGCTCTACTAAAATCCTTACCCACTTCCTGAACCAGAAAAAAAACCTCTCATGCAAAAAAGCAAAAACCTTTATTAAACCATAGGCCTTAACACAAGAGACCTGCTGCTTAGAGACCTGCTACTTGCTTTCCCAAGGCCCTTTCTGTCAAAAAAAAAAAAAATTCATTTCTTAGACCTGCCTCTTGCTTGCCTCCAGTGTTCTTTCCCACCCACAGCCTTTCTTGCACCCAATGTCAGACCAAGCTCTTAAAATAAACAAACTAATTTTTATTCCCAAGTAAGCAAGTAAACTCCAGTTATATCATCACATGTATTACCAAAATAGCAAATAAATAAACCCAAGTTACCCATCATATGTACTGTACAATAAACATGTAAAACCTTGTTTACCCCACCATATGTCCAAAACTGTCCTTTATTTCCTGGTTACCTCATCACATGTCCAATCAATCTGAGTTCATAAGCACATAATCCAAAAGCATGGCATTCTTTTTGTTTCCTTTGGCATCTGCTCCAGCTTCCTTCAAGCTTATTCTTATTCTCTTATACCATCCATCCCAACTTTAGGCAGTAGAAAAGTTCCAAGGTAAAACAGGAACCATCACCAGGTCCATCTTCTCAAGCCTTGATTACTGCCTCTCCAAGGACACTTGAGTTAGACTAGATAAAACAGACTCCAGCACAAAGTACAAATTTTCAAGTTCTTGGACATACACCATCCTCTTACACATGCTGCAGCTCATGCGTTCAACTGTTCCAGACCATTGCCTGTTTTGCAGCAGAAGCTCACAGCCTCTCTGCTTTCCTGTCCTGCTACAGTCCAACGCTGCTTCCTGAGGCAGGTCCCATGGCCACTCCCAGGATGACAGATCTCTCACCAGCCAGGGTCAATGCCCACAGGCCAAATGCAGCCTGTTCCTCTCTGCCCCGACTGACCGCTGCCCCAACAGCAACAAGCACCAGGCCCTCATGCTCCCCCAAAATGCCCAATCCCTGGTCCCTCACATGGGCTCTTTTTATCCCCCCTCCTTGTTCCCCTTCTCTTTCTGGAGCAGAACCTTATCAATCCTGCACCACAAAAGCCTTATTTCTCTCTTTTTATCCCCTTTTTTCCTCCTGAAAGAAAACCATCAACCACATCCTGACATTCAGCTAGATTCTCCTTAAACACGAAATAATGTGAAAGAACACTATGAATCCTGAAAAAGTGTCATCAGCTACATCCTGGTACAGTCAATCTAAGTTTTGTTCACCTGGACCCTGAAACAATAAAGTCGGAAAGTCAAATCTTCATATTACCAAGTCCTTCTTAAAATTTATAATACTAAAGCAAAAAGAAAGTAGCTTTCTATTTTCCAGCTGCATTCTTCCTTTCCAATGGTGGCTGCCACATTACTGGGCCAATTCAAAACCCACTAATGTCCTGCAACACTAGTTCTTTGGTTCTATCAAAGATTCTATTCAAGATGAGTCTGTTTCAGAGACAAGGGTAGTTGCAGCAGATTCTACCATTGGAGGGGAAGGAAGTGAAGGAAACATTACAGACACTAAATCTTTGTGATATATCTCTAAAACCATCAGACTTTTCATACTGCTGAGTTTAGCTTTCTTTTAGCATATTTATTAGCATCATTTAATAACATACTTTTTGCCTTCTATCTCAACTTTAGATTTTCTTACCAGATGTACCTTGTGTCAGGAAGTCATGTAGAAAAGATTAAAACCAGGACTATCAAAAAGAAAAATACTGTGATTCATAGTTATGAAACTTCCGTAATACGTTTGTGACTTTGCAAACCTTTCAAGTCCGAGCTTCCCACCTTTAACATTACCTCTGCATTGTCTTATATACATCTTCCCAATGTTATTTTGGTCCCCACTGTTATTTGGGTGCCCCTGAGAAGAACTGCACACCATCGCTGATTGCTGCTTCCCAACCCATCCTCCCCAGCCTGGTCTGTCTGACCTCCCATCCTTCCCAAGTTGGTTGACCCCTGTCTGGGCCACTGTCACTTTAGAGCTCACTGTCTTCACTGGCCCTTTCTCACAGAAGCCCAGCCATGGGTTCAAAAGGAATTTAAGCATCTGTACTTCTTTCCAGCTGAGACAGGGCTGCAGGGGACAACCTCCACTTAATGAAGTGGAACATTCTCTTTCCTCTGACCTAGAGGCCTAGGGTCTGGGCCTTAGGTGAGCTGGAAATGTCAGCAGAAGTTCCCTCTCCACCAGTGTTTTGCTCTCTCTGAGGATGGGAGGGTCTGTGAACGGAATAAAATTTTCTTTCATGAGCTTCATTCAGAACAGCAGGTTCAAATGAGAACCTGTTGTTCAAATGACCTCAGCCTGAAAATGTAAGCTAACTCTGTGCCTGTGTATTACGATAGAATAGATGGGAAAAGGGAGTATTTTCTGAAAGCTGTTTTCCTGATGTGCATCAGCCACCACGAACCTCTCCATTCCCACAGCCTTTAATATCTGCACCTCAGTTATTCAATCAAGAACATAATTATGAATTAAGAAACATAATCTGCATTATAAAAATATTTTATTTTTGGAAATATTTTCTTAAAAAAGAGACATGTTTTGTGTTTTTTAGGTGCATATTCCTAAGATACGTATTACCAACTTGTCAACAGTCACAAAGTTAAAGTATCTGAAAACGTAAGTTAATGGATTAAAACAATAAATATAAAAGATAAAAACAGCATTAAATGAAAACATAACTGAGCATCTATTAAACATACAAAAGAAAAGGAATTTCTAAGCTTAAAAGAAACTCACAAAAGAACAAACTCCAATAGAAATACATACGTTAAAAATGAAATACAATTAATCTGTAATATATCTTTAAAATGATACAGTAGATTAAAAAGTACAAAAAATATAGTTTAGAAATTAGAAAAAGAAAATGTAATTTATAAATAAACATATGAGAAAATTCTTAATTTCACCAGAACTCAAAGATATGTAAATTAAAACCACTGAAAAAAATTCTTTGGGCATAAAAATTCAGTATGAAATGCCCACTGAAGAGAAAGATGTGATGAGATGAACAATATAACACAATGCTGGCAGAACTGATAGGTGGTGAAATTGGGAGGTTGTTGCCCCAGCTTGATAATGCTGCATTAGGATGGCAGACATTTTGCTTTGGTGGGCAGAGAGATGGACAGAGGGGATTTAGGAAGGAGTGTAACTGGAGAAGGGAGAAAGTGGTAGAGAAGCAAGGATGCTGGGGGCCCTCCCGCAGCTGCCGCTGCCATGTGCAGCAGCAAGGCAGAGAAAGAAGCCACACTGTGGGCTTCCATCCCTAGCCTTGGCTGGTGAGGGACCGGGGAAAGCATATTGGAGAAATCTGTGACCTTTGTAAGCTGACTTGGAAACTCATTAGTTGGGAACTTGCTTTAACTTAGAAACTGAGAAGCTTGGAAATTGTCTGGAGCGCTGCTGTTCTCATCATGAGACGTCTGAAATTGTTGCTTCTCGTTTCAAGCGATTCTTGGTGGTTTGGGGCCACTTCAGAGTTGAAGCAAAAAGAATACTGGAGCTGTACCTTTGAAGGGGGATCAACAATGCCATCTTGGTGTCTTTGTTTGGCTTGAATGTGGGACAGCTGCCATCTTGTAGACGCACATGACTGAAGGACCCATGTGTAGCTTTTTGGACTAGAGACTGAACTATGTGGTAAGATTACCAAAGGAATCCCTACTACTCTCAGTGACTTTTGTCTATTCTGTCTTTTTAGTGAATAAATTTGTTCTGGCCTCCTTTTAAATTAGTGTAGTCTTGCTACTGCTCATGTGAGCTGAGACAAGCCTGATGAGTGGTTGGGTTTAAAGGACCAGCTGCTCCCACTTGTAAGTTTAGTTGAGTACCCTGCTTTGTTTGTTTTCTTACCTGATTTCAGAAGCTTAATACATTCCTTGTCTTGGGGAACAATTAGACGTCTGTGCAGTTTTTTTTCTTTAGTGTTTTCTTTGACTTTGGAAGGATGTTATAACCTTTTGTGATAACGTATTTATACATATTATACCTATAATGTTTCATAATATATAATATACATGAACACTTACTGCATATTAAATTTATTGTACTAATATGTCCTAGATATCAAATTTATTGTATTGCTATATACCACATGTTAAATTTCCTGTATAATACTATATATAATATAGTTTGCTAGATATATAATGCATATATAATATAGATACTATATATATAATACATCATAAAAGATTCACATATTGCCATAGCTGAAGAAAGATGTTAAGATGAGTGATAAAAGTTTCTCCCAAACATCAGTTAAATAGACACTCATTTCTTCTACTAAGTGTGGCCTCTGGATTATACTTCTGTGTTCCTTGCAGTGGCTGAAAATGACTTCAGGCTAGTTCTTTCCCTTGGCAGTTATCTTCACTAGATCACAAATGTGGATTCTACATTAGAATCATTCAAAACACATTCTGGGTTTTCCCTCCAGAGCTTCTGCTTTCACAGATCAGCAGTGGAGCCCTAGCTGGACAAGCACATATTGCTGCATTCTGAGCCATGCTCTGAGAAGCACTTGTCTGCCCCTAGGTCCCCCCTCTTGGTGCCCATATTAGCAGCCTCCTCCCTTCTAGGTTGACTAAGCACCACATAACTCTAAATTAATAGATCTGCCACACAGCCACAGCTGGGACATGTGAGTGAGGAGGTTCCCATCAGATGCTAGGTTTGGTGTTAAACGACTAGTGCTCAGAAAGCAACAGCTTTGCAGCCTCTCGTCATGATGCTTTTATCCAAGTATAGTAAATGCTCAGCCTTGTGGTAAAGGAACCAGTGGTCCTAGCCACTGATTGCCCTGGTTTTCCTTGACTCCCCTTTACTTTTCTGCTCTGTCCCCACTTATTTTTCAGGAATTGTTATCAGAGCGGACTCTGGAGAGCTTTGAATGTATTCACATCCTGGCTTTGCCACCTTCTAACAGTAACACATGAGAAAAATTCCTTTACCAGCTTGAGCTTCAGGATCTCTACTGGCTAACTGGCATGGGAAAACTGAAACTAGCATTTTTTGTTTGTTTTCTTCATGCAACCTCAGTCATGTTTGTATAGCTATGGCTCATCCTTCTTCCCCTTTCCCCATACCTCCCTCCAGCTGCCCCCACTTCCCTTTCTTTGCAAATCATTGATCCATGTTTGACCCATTGATCTCTTCCTTTTCTGGTGCAGTGTCTTTTTCCTGGGTGGAGGACCTGCACTCCTGGGATGTTGCAGTTCATTCTGCTTAGATTTCCAGGGTTAGCTTCATAGTGGGTAGCTAGTCTAAGTATGTCTGAAACCTCTTGTTGGTTGATTGCATGGCCCTGCTACCCCAGTTCCTTTGTTGTAAGATTTCCTGTGATGGAGGTATGTCTCCTTTGCTCCAGACCTGTGTGATCACAGGGTTTCATGCCTCCTCACTCATGTTGGCTGTCTCCTCCATCCTGACATTTGTTCCATTTGCTGCTTCCAATCCTTATAGTTCTGGTTTCTGGGATTGAGCTTTCCAACTCCCAGTTATTTGTGGTAGAGAGATCCCCCAAGTAGGGACAAACTCCAGTGGGTATTTAATCCAATTCCTCTCCTCTCTAGTGGTTTGCAGTTCTGCAGTGGGATCACAGCCCCATCTCTGTTGTTTTCCTTACCCTTTGTGGGACGGGGGGGGGGGTGCTTCACGGGTATTGAACACATCACTGAATCAGGAGTTTGATTCCTTGGCCCCCTGAAACATTGTGGGTGTAGTTGTGCGGTAGGTCATCTTTTGATTGGTTTTACAGTTTTGTCACTTGTGGTTCCTACCACAAGAGACACGCTGTTTGGTTCTCACCCAGATGACGAATGGTCCAGGGCCTTTATTCTCCTCTCCTGTATGTCTGCAGGTGGAGTGTTGGTTTTTCCCTTCCTATCAAAGTCTATTAGAAGTGGGAGTGAACCAGAGGAGGGACACCCCCCCCCCAACCTGCACACTGGCAGAGATGGCAACTCTGTCTCCAAACATCTAAGGGACAAAGATCAGCTCCCCTGGCCTGACACCCCCAAGTCCCCAGTCCCTAAAGGCATGGTGGAACAAGGCTCTACCTACCAGCACCCCAGCCTGTGCCCAAAACCATGGTGTCTGGGATGCACCAAGAGATCTCCACCAGGCCCAATGAAACTACCATTGAATTCGAAAATGAAGACATCACTCCTCACAGAGCAATTGAATTGTAATAAACAGTCAGTAAAAGATATTTATTATCATTATCACTCAATGCCCTGTCTCACCTGCAACCTGTAGTATTTATTGTCAGTAACTCAATATGACCTGTTTTCTTTTGAATTATGTGCTTTTGCTTCTTCCATGCTGCCACATGTTATTATTTTTTAATGATTTTATTGAGGCAATACCTGCTTATTGTTTTAAGTCATCCTTTGTGAAGTATGAAAAAGCAATTTCCCACCTCAGACCTCAAGGTAGCTAATGCTAACAATTAAGTGCACAATTTAGTGCTTTTACAACATATATGGACAAATATCCAAACATAAAATACATAGTCTATTTTTCTGTAAGAAAAGATAGTGCCAAATGATTCCCTGTAATTTGTTTCTTTCCTTTTTTATGCTGATAATGGCATATTAGGAATCCCCATTTTCATTCTAATATGTAAAAAGCATGAAAGCTGTCACTCCCATCTTTATCACATGCAAAGAGAACAAACTAAAAATCAGTGACCTTACTGATCTCTTTCAGATAAATGAGGTCACAGGGCAAACCATTACTTGGAAATATGGAGAGAAGAGTGACTTCAGAGTATCACAGCTGAGACCAGCTTTCCCTGAGCAGAAGCAACCAGAGTCATAAACTCACAAGAGTACAACAGGGGTGACTTGGATGTGTTGCTAGAGATTGGGCATCAATGAGGGTGACAGTAAAAGACTCCAGGGGCCATAGGTTTGTGGGTATCACTTCCAGAAAGCAAAGTCAGTTTTATGGTGAAGAGCTGGGGAAGATATTTTATGACTTTGACAGAGGGAAGAAAAGAAACTTAAAAATATTCTGGTGTGTTCTCCATAAGAAAGTCCTATTCTCGCCGGGCACGGTGGCTCGTGCCTGTAAGCTTCAGCCTATGAAGCGGCTGGGGCTAGGGATCGCGGTTCGAGTCCCGCCTGGGGCCAGTAGTGAGACCTAGTTCCAAAAAAATAGCTGGGCGTGGTGGCGCGCGCCTGTCATCCCAGCTATCTGGGAAGCTGAGGCTGGGGATTGCTTGAGTCCGTGGTACCCCGGGCAATGAGAGCCTGCGGTTCCACGGGTAAAAATAGCGAGACCTAGTCTCCAAAAAAAAAAAAAAAAAAGAAAGAAAGAAAGAAAGTCCTATTCTCCTAGAGAGAAGACCAAGAAGACCAGAGCCTGTCTCACCTAAGAAGGGGAATAGCTAAGAAATACTTGTGGAACATAGGTCAACAAAGGTTCTGAAATTGACTCATAAAATTATAGAACAGTTCCTTTCCAGACTCTTATCACCACACCAACAAGGTTTCAGTATAATAACAAGGGGTTACAACTGAAATAGCCTCAAGCAACAGATTCTACCTGAAGGAGTCACTAGGAAATCTGAAGACAACAAGGGAGATATAAACAGGGAAGCTAGAGGAATTTGAAGACTGTTGTAACTACAGCAATAGAAAATATTAAACCATGCCCAACTCAACCTAGCTATCAGTTCCTATGACCTGACACATTAGACCTAACTTTCCACAAAAAAACTGGAAGGTATGATAAAAGGGAAGAAAAACACAGTCTAAAGAAATAACACAAAGAGCAAAACAGATTTAGATTTTAAAAGCAGGTTTTTGGTTATTAGAGAATCTTTTAATTTTTAATTCATGTAACATTGGTTAAAACATAAGTTTTGACTATGTATCATAACTCGACATCTGCATTTACAATATTAGGATCCTCATCAAAAGTCTAGTCTCTATTCATCAGCATCTAATTTATCCCCTTTACCTAGTTTATTCACTTCTCTTCCCCTTTTCCTTCTGTTAACTGCATTTTTGGGGACCCATTCCTGATTACCTATACCTATTTCCTACTCTCCCCTTCAAAACTTCCAAAATTGAAATGCAAAGACACCATGGTACAATTTAAAATATGTAACAAATATACAGTTGGATTATCAGAAGAAGAGGAAAGAAAAGAATGAACCAGGAAAAAAAAAATGAAGCATTAATGACCAAAACTTCTTTAAAATTAACATTAGATACCAAACAACACTCAGAGCACAAAGAGAACACCAAATAGAATAAAGACCTAAAAATCTGTAATAGGCACATTATATTCAAACTGAAGGAAACCAAATACAAAGAGGAAATCTTGAAAGGAGGAAAGAGGGTGAGAATTACACCTTTCCACATACTAAGAAGTGTAAAACTCACAACAGGCTTTTCATCAAAAACCAAGAACCAAGTAGAGTGAAATATCCGATATGCTGAAAGAAAACACCATCAATCTAGAACTCTGTATCTAAAAAAGCTATCCTGCAAAGGTTAAAGATAAATGAAGATTTTTTTTCTAAGATAAGCAAGTCATCACCAGATGATTTGACTTTCAAGAAATGTTAAAAGAATCTCTTCAGAATGAAGGAAAATTTAAAAGAAGGAATATGACGTAGCTCAAAAACTTGAAACTATAGAAAGGAATGGTGGCTAAGAAGAAATAAATTACGAAAAATATTTTTGTATTCTTAATTGATCTAATAAATTATTCTTTGTTGAAAAAGAGAAATATCAGATGGTCTCACTTATATGAGGGATATAGGGAAAACAAACAAAAGAACAAGAAAAAGTTAAAACTAACAAACTGAAAGCAGAACTAAAGCATAAAACAAGGGAGGGGGAGGTTGGTAGCACGATGGGCACAGGAAGTTAGAATGGCACTTCACGGGTAACAGGTTGGTGGGAGAACCTTGGGGTATACAAAGATGTAAATATATGTTGTGTGTGTAATCAATTTTTTAAAAATGAAAAAAAATATTCTCTTGTTCAAAAAATTATACTGAAAAAATAATAAATTATTCTTTGTTCAAAATAATAGTGGTAACAAATTATTACTGATATAGTTTATGGATAAGTGAAAATGATGTTATAAGGGATAGGAGGAAGATAAAATACCTGCAGTACTCATAAAGTGAGAGAGTATTATTTGAAAGTATATTTTGATTAGTTGTAAATATATATAACAAACCACAGAATAAATTTTAAATATAATTCTAAATACGTCGTTACTGAATTGTTTAAAGCTTTCGTGTTTTTAGAACAGGAATAAGAAGTACAAGATAACAAGGTGTAGTTATATTGAATTTCCCAAGAAGTACAATCATTTTTCTCCTTTTAAGACCCCTAGCAAAATGATGACACACAGTACATATCTAGTAATAAACTTGATTGAAGAAGTAGGTTGTCCTTCTGTAATCCCAAGCTAGAATCCTTCTGGCTAGGATGAATCCAGTTATTAATTCCTGTGGGCACAGTTTACAGGTGGAATATTTGCATCATTCTTTCTGGAATATGAATATCTTCCCAATTCAGGGCACTAAGCAGTAAGAGAACATAGAACGGGCTCAAGACAATGAGGAGAACCAAAACACTGGTGGAAATATAGAACCTATTCATGACTTTTCTGAGTAGGCACTGAAAATGAGAAGCCACACCCAGCTACCAGCTCTCTGGTTCTCCTGCTTAGCACATACCTTCTCCCTCAGGGATACCTGTCCAGAGCTTCCATGTTTTCTGAGAAGTTGTTTATATGGCAGGGCACCAACACCTTTCAAAAATTTGTCAGAGCAAGAACAATGTTTAACACTCTACTATAAATCTGTTATGAAGAAATTAAGTAAATAAAAAAGACAGGAAGTGATGAGTGACCCACAAATGATTGTGTCATACCTAAATCTGCTACAAGCACACTACTGAGTCTACAAAGACAGAATAAGACCCTTGTAGACTAACTACTAGTCCCCAACATAACTTCCTCTATTTCCAAGCACCACAGGGATTATGATTCATCCCCAAAAGGTTGGCAGGGCCTTATGGCTTGCTGAGGCCAATCAAATATCAGCATGTGAGGGTGAAGTTGTTTCTCCATCTTTCCTTTTCCCAGTTTAAACTGAGGATATTACAAATAGTAAATCCAGGGGCCCTAAGTGAAGAGTAATGGGCACAAATCCTCCGGTTCACTCACTGTGGAAATGCAGCTTGAACAAGAAATAAAACTTTTTTTGTGCCAGGGTTTTGTTTTGTTTTGTTTTGTTTTACATATATTAAATATTTCAAAATAAATCAACTGCCTCTGAGAATATTTATCCAATAGAAACCACTTGTACATATACCAGTGATTTAAATTAACATACAACTTGTAAGGTCATTTTATAACTCAAGTTAGTAAATTAAATTTTCCCTAACGAAATTATTTCATAACTTAAATGAACAAATACAATTTCCTACAACAAATCTGCTTTCTAAATCTACATGACTAAACTCAAATTTTCCAACCTCCCTTCTTGTTTACTGGTAGTGACATAAGGAGAAGCTTGTCACTGACTAACTTGTGCCACCTTCTTCACTTCTCACACCTGAAGGGAAGTAAAATGAATATCTCCTTCTCTTGTTGAGAACAATGATTACAACACAATGCCCATAGGTTTCATATAAAATGTCATCAGAGCTTCTATAATAAAGTCTATGTATGAAAGCAAGGCTATAATGTTCAGTTGCACAGCACATGGTCATGACTTTTTAAAACAAGTCCAATACATGAAAAAGACAAAAATAAAAGCATTCAATTGTTAATCTTTGCAAATGATTTATTGCTCCAAATTTTCTATATTTCCAAATTTATAGTAAGTATATTTTATTTTACTTTTATATATGGAGAAATATATATGTACTGTAAAATAGATGCATTAATCAAGAGCTATATTTTCCATTAAATTAACCTTAGCAATTAAAAAATGCTAATCCCATGAAGGACTGACAAAAATCTGTGCTTTAGAAACAAAGGTAATTTTGAAAAGCAGATAAATCCAATTGGAGACACAAGACTTTAGGTCTTAATCTTTCTTTTTATTTTTAACTGAATGTCTTTCTTCTTATTGAATCAATATTGCATTAGAACGCTACCTAAGTTTAAAGTGTGTACCATTGCAAATCAACATCTGTATATACTATATTAAGTTCACCTGAAAAGTCTAACTCCATTTTTCACCTACAATTATGCCCTTTTAGCAGATTTAAGTGCTCCCTTTCCCCTTACCTCTGATAACCACTAGTGGTTTATAGCCTGAAGATATTTGTTTTAATTTAGTGTATTCATTTGTTTTGTTTCTTTATGGGTCATATATGAGTGAAATCTCAGGAGTGTTTGTCTTTCTTCTGACTTATTTCACTAAGAACAAGACCCCCTAGTAGATCTATCTATATTGTTGCAAATGACAGGGTTTTTTTTAATAACAGAGTATCACAAAAGAATTAATAAGTAAGTTATTAAAATTCTTGTTCCTGTATCTAATACTCAAATGTTTGAATCAGTGAGTTTATAGTGGAGCACTAGGATACACACGTTGAGCAGAATTTTCAGGTAATTCCATGCACACATTTGCATACCTCTCTTGAAGGACATGCCCTCGAGGTGATAGGTGATAGAAAGGTGAAGAGTGATCCAAAAAAGGAGTCTTTTGGCTAAGTGGGTCTCGCCCCTAGATGTCTACTAAAATTTTCTGGGTGCCTTTCTTTAAATATTAATGTCTGAAAACACTAATGGATCAGAATCTCTGGGCATCTGTAAATTTTGAAAGTTCATGGGTGATTCTGATGCACAGCAAGATTGCCACTATGACTAAATAGAAAAGGTTCACACCTTTCAAGTGACACCGCAGAGGTGACCGCCTGTTTTGTCCACGCCTGGCTGCCCACTCAGACTGTCCATCACAAATCCTGGCAACTCGACAGAAAACAATTTGGCTTAAAGCTCACTGGTCAGAAGGGGAGTTTTAGATCCTTCAAATGGTAGGCAAAGCTGAAAACCTGGCCAAAGTGGCAGAGCAGACATATTTGGTTTTAAATTAATTCAAAACTTTTAAAAAAAGGAATTCCAATCATGAAAAATTTACAAATGATTTTCTTTTGCAATTTATTTTGCTGATTCAGTTTTACTGTTGCTGATTTCCTTTTATAAAAGCAATCCATCCTAAGAAAGAAATGTGAAAACATAAAAGTAAAAAAAAAAAAAGAAGAAGAAAGAAAGAAAAAGAAGGAATAAATAATTCTACCTCCTTGGAAACAATCAATAAAGCACCTTAGACTGTACCCTTCTGGGATTTCCTGTGCAGATATGTGCCTGTACTTTTTCCTACTAGATTTTTCCAACTAATCTCATTAGGCATTTACAGCAATCCAAATTGTCCCAGTTAGAGCACTGAAGAGAAATTAACAGTGAAAAATTAACTTTAAATACAAGAGGAAAAATGTAACAAAAAATAAAATTTTTAAAAAGCTATCAAAAATTCCTAATGGAACACAACATGTTGCAAAGCCACTTTAATAATTTTCAAATATTACCCAAGATTATAAAAAATAATGACATGTCTGAGTAACTTGACTAATTTAGCCAAATTGCTTTGTGTTCAGGAGTACTCACCCACCCTTCACTGTCCCTCCTGTGGAACTAACATGCCCATTCTTGCTGCTACAAGATTTTTCAGTCATTCTGGCCTCTTGGGTGAATGCTCTGCCTCCTCTCCAATTTAATCCACTCTTCCCATCCTTTAAGGCCCAGTGTAAATCCACCCCTTCCCCACTATCAGGCCTCACAAACCCTCCACCATACACACTATATTTTTTTCTGCACCCTTCAACATCTATTATAACTTTGCCTTGGGCCTCAAATCAAGCCCCATTCTGTGTCCCTCAGAATCACCTGTCCATTTATCTCACCACCATTATGACCAACTCTTCTCAAATGCGTCTAGCTTATCCCCTCTTGTTTCTCTCTCAGCATGACCCATATACTGAGCACACAATAAGCAGATGATAAAAACTGAATGAAGAGGAGGGGAGCTTGTAGGTTGAGTTTTAAAAAAAGACATTTTATTCATCAGTAAAACTCAGTAAGGTGATGGTAACAATGGGAGATGCACAGTGGATGCTTCTATGTATTCTAAAGAAGTAGGTCTGATGGAAAAGAGAGAAGAGGAAAGCACTGGGATCCCAAAAGGCAGGAGGAAACTTGGGACCATACCTGCAGTGTGGATGCAGGAGAGGAACAAAGCAGTAGCCTTGTAGGAGGGTCTCCCAGGCTAACTTCTCAGATAAAGGCTTTCCCAAGCAGCCCACTACACTGCTCAGGGTCAGACAGGACAGACAGCTTATCAGTGTCCTGAAAGAGAGAAGCTCACCACCACCAGCTGGATTCTCAGCAGACCACAAAAGCCGCCTTCATGAGGACTGGGACCCCCACAGAGAGGAGACTGCCTCATGCCTACCAACAGGGCAGAGTGGGTTGTGAAGTCCAAGCATTGGCAATCTTAAGAAGTAACATCATCCAGCCCCTGGTAGGAGATGACGAGAAAGTCTAAGGCAGTATCCACTCAAGACTTTGGAGAAAGTGATGTCTAGTTCATAAAAGGGTAAATACGGTAGATATTTAATTATGAAGGTGAAGAAATTAGATTTTCATCACAAAATTCCAAGTCTCTCACTGAAGAGGAGGAAGGGCTGCTCTCTGAGAAACACAAAGGGCTTACCAGGAGGCCCTCCAGAGCTTAGGAGGGAACAACTCCAAGAAGTTAAACTTGAGACATTTTATCAGGGAAGTCAGAGCTCAGGACCATATGGGACTGCCAAGGAAAATCAGAAGTCAAGCTAACTTTTTAAAGAAATTGATAATAATTGTATTCACAGGAATTCTTTGTAGGGATTGCACAGTACTTCTTCAAAAGAAATTCCTTAATAAGTCGCTTGGGATAGAAGCTGTGGACTGTAGCAATTTTGCTGAAAGCTAATTCAGAGAAAGTTAATTCTCCAAAACACAAATTGATGAAGGTTTCATTCACCAATTGGCTGACTGGCCTAAAGCTGTCAGACAAACCCTGAGAAGCTGGCTCTCATGGGTGTGCTGTGGCTGCTCCACCACACACTGCCAGCATGAAGTGCTTTGTGGCTTTTCCATGATGTGGCTGCAGGAACTTCCAGGATGAAACTAACTTGTGTTCAGGCATCTAAAGTGTCATGCAGTACCCTCCTGTGTCCATGGGACAAGATCTGATCATCTGGCATGTTTTCAACCATTGCACCACTTCCTCCATATCACTTAAATCAAAAAGGTTTTAAGAAGCTACCTCAAATATTTTAAGTACAGTTCACTTTGCAGGTAGTTGTTTGTCAGAACTGTTTAATACTTTGGGCATACAAGGTAACTTTGCTCTTTTACCATTTTACACAAGTTCAGATTTTCCCTGCTTGTAAACTGTGTTGTCAACCTGCCCCACAGAAATGGGTGCTGTGTAACACAAAGTCTGCATGAGCTGATGATGTTGGCATCAGTGTGCAAAATCAGAGAAGACAGTTTATCCCATAGGATAAGCCACCCCTCTTGCAGCTGATTTGTCACACTCATTTCAAGTCTTTAGATATGGAAAACAGATAATGCCCAGCTTAGTAGCACAGAGGAACCACTGCCCCTTTATAAGACTGGACCTTACTCACTGCAAGTATGCCTAAAGCAAGAAGCAAAACGAAAAGACCAGGAAACCACTTGGCAAATGGACTTCAGCTGAAGATTCCTAACTGTCAGGGAGCTACACATATGGCATCTGAGGATAAAACTATTCAGGCAAAAGAAGCCGGAGGAGTCAAGGTCCTAAGGCTGCAGTCAGTGTAGTTTATTGGTGCAAAGAGACCAACGTGGCAAAGCTTGGTAACTGTGGGTAGAATGACTAGTCAAGGCAGAAAGAAAAAAGCACCAGAGAGCAGAGAAGTTAACAGTTGCATGTTCATTACTTTAAAGTGAGAATGATAGAAGGAAGTATTAGAAAGACCTCCATAAAAGGGTAAGAGGTACTGTGTAAGGGGGTACTGTGTAAGGTAAGGGGTACTGGCTTGGAATAGCTACCAGGAACTAAGGGGCAGATCTGAACAGTCAGATGAAGCTGTGTAACACGAATAAAGGGGATAGCTCTTCTTTCTGGGCTTTGACTTTCACCTTGGTACAGCTGGGAAGGAGTCATGGAAGAAGACTCGTGAAAGAGACATGAGAGAGACCCAAGGCAGCTCTTCTATTACAGGGTAATCCCAAAGAGAATGGGAAGGTCTGGTGTGAGCCCTTACCCAAGCACTTAAAAAGTAACTTGTGACAAGATCCTAGGGCAGAGTTCCCTGCTAATAGGCCTGTGTTTGGGAGAGGCTCTCACAGCACCCGTGCCATGGTCTATTCCACTGGCAGGGAGCAGGTAAGCATCCCATTGGGGTCCCAGGCTGAGGGAGGGCTGCCTTTAGCTCCTCAGGTGTCTGGAGGTGAGGTGGCACCTCTATCCAGCACCTGGAAATAAGGGAGAACTATTGGGCTACACCATCCTGGTCTGGCCTTGCCAGAGGGAGAGGGCTGTTCCCTTCTCATCACTCCCACTTCTATCAGATTTCACTGTGAGTGAGAAAACCAACAATCCACTGATTGACACACAGGAGAAGAGAACAAATAAAGGCCTTGGGCACAGTCATCGCCTAGGTAGGACCCAAACTGAGCATGATCAGAAACGCAAAACATGATTGTGAGACTACAATATTCTGGGGGTTAGAGAATCAAGCCCCCTATCCTGAGATGCCACCAACATGAGCAAAGAGCCCTCCTTTTCCATTCTGGGAGGAAAGTCACAGAAAAGCATCTGCAGCCACACAACAGAACTGTAAACCATGAGAATGGAGAAGAGCTGGACAAACCTTCTCTGGAATCTGTCCCCACTGGGGAACCCCTCGAATGCCAATAGCTGAGAGTTGGGATCCCAATGCTAGAGGCCAGAACTATAAGACCTGGAAGCAGCACCGTGGGACAGACACCAGAATGGAGGAGGCAGCCAGCATAAAGGAAAAGGCATGAATCCCAGTGACCTCACAAGTCTGGAGAAAAGGAGACTGTCAAATTCACAGCAGGAAATGCCACAATAAAGGAACCTGGAGAACAATGCCACACACCTGCCCTACAAGAGGTCCCAAATGAGCTTGGACTGGCTACCTGCCTCAAAGTTACTCCTAAAAATTTAAAGCAGCATAGACTAACAAGTCCCAGGAACTCAGGTCCTCACCCAGAAAAAGGGCATTTACCAGATAAAGAAAAGACCAATGGGCCAAATATCAACCAACTGACCAACAACTTTGTTAACCAACAACTCACAGAGGGGGTGGGGGGGTGGGGGGGCGGAACAGACATCCAAACTTAAGAGGATCAATAATTACACAAATGTGACCAAGGTTGTAAGAAAGTAATTTAAAAAAAAAAATCCTAGGGCAGGCACAGATCATGTATGATGGTTGAGGAATAACAATCACCACAAGGCATAGTAGCAAGCAAAGTGTAGATTTACTGACGCAAAAGAAAGAAACTCCTGACAGCACGAGGGTACCCAAAGGAGGAAGCCCACCCTAGCTCCATCTTGACGCGACTATATACTGTGAGATTTCCTGCTGCTCAGTGTGCTAGGCAGTTGGCTAGGTACCAGCTGATCGGAAAATTTCGTTGGTGGTTGTTTTTGCTCTCTCATTGCCATACAACTAGATCTTGACCTGGATCGGTGGCAAGCTGTGCAAAATACCTCTGTTTTTCTGGATGCTGCTCTATCTAAAATCATTGTTTTGGATTGAACAGGGTGATGCAGATAAAAAATGAGGACACCATTAAGGATTGCCAGTAAGAAACATAGCCAGATGAGACATGCTTGAGGGAAGAGGGAAGGTGCACTGTGCGTGGAGTCTGGCAGGAGGAAATAAATAAGGGAGATACTGTGGTCTTCTGGCCCTATCAGGTGATGGCCAAGACAGTTAGGACCCTGATATTTGTCCAAATGCAAGTACAGGCCTTTGTTTGGAAATTGGAACTTGGACTTCTGATAAGAGGATATCAAGCTAGCAAAGTTTGGTATCTTCATAAGCTGACTTGGAATCAAGCACGTGTAAATAAACTCTGAAGGATTGGACAGGTCCTGAGGGTTTTGGACAATCTTGAGGAAGGGCTTTGGACAATGTTGAGGAAAGTTTTGGACAATGTTGGAGTAATCTAAGTTTTTCTTATAAATTTCTTTCTGTAGTAAATAGGAATTCACTTTGTTTAGTAATAAATTAGTCTGCCCTCTGAGAGTCTTGTTCTGGCTTTAAAAATATAATAAAAGGCTGGGGGTGGTGGAAAGAACCCATATTTTAGAGGTTGTTAGACTTTCAGGAGCCGCATAAGTAAATTGAGGCCAGCTAGTAAGTTGAAAACTGCAGTTTCTGAGTTTTTTATGTTTTTTTTTTTCCTGCAGTCTCTGGGGCAGGGAGCTGAGAAATGGTGGCTAGAATCTGCATAACAAAGGTGAGTGGTCTGTGAGAGGCATTCACCTGCAGGAGGTTTAGGATTTGAATCTGCCTGGGAGAAGCAGGCAGATGATTTGAGTTAAAAAGTTAGAAAGCCTCCTTTACCCAGTAACAACATGACACAGAACAAGTTTGTGGACAAAGCTTGAAAAAAGAAAACCCTCCTTTCTGTGACTGCAGTCAATCACAATTAAAAATTGATGGGGTTCTTAGAATATTCATAAGAAATTTTATAAAATAGGATTTCTGGGGCAACTAAGTGGTAATCTTTACCCCATCCTGGGCTTCCAGAGTGTCTTGCTTTTCTATCTCCTTTATTTCCTATCTATCTCTTTGTCCCTTTAAATAAATTTGCCTCTGTTTGCATGCCTGTTTGTCACTGGAGTGTTTTTTACAGCTTCAGAAGCTAAGACTCTAGTCAGGAAAACTTACATGAGTTTCTACCCAGCTTAAAGAGAATGCTTTCCTGGTCCCTCTGGTACCTAGGCACCCTGCTACCAGCTCACCACTTAGCCATTACCAGCAAGGTTACATCCCAGGGCCACTGTTCACCTGGCGTTTTCACTCCAGACTTCTCCCAACCCTACTTAGCAGAGTCCACAGTAATTAATGGCTAAGTAGAAAAAGCAGAATCACTGTTCCCACAAGTGGGTTTGGCTATTCCTCCTGGCTGCAGTCTCTATACTGGGCTTAGTTCACTGGCCAGCCCAGCACAAACTGTCAGGGGAGATGTGATAAATGAGTCCATTCTCTTTGGAGACAGTGTGTTTTATAATCAGTTAAGAGCAAGATTTCAAGCTGTTATTGGTGTAGCTGGTGGCCAGTTCTGCCCCATTTAATCACATTATCATGAGAGCAGAGAGGGCAAGACAGTTTAGTTTTATTTTTGTTGGGTTGTTTTTGTTTTGTTTTCTTTCCAGCTGGAATTCAGACAGACAAAGGGTAATGGAATGGAATTAACCAAACTGTCTAAGGCAGAGAAGGAAGTAGGGAGCTGCCCAGAGTTCCCTCTCCCTTCTGCCTCATCTCTGCCTACAGTCCAGGGCTTAGAGAGAGACCATGAGGAAGGGACAGACTACCCCCTAGGGCTATGCTAGGTAGGGAAACAAACCTCAAGAAGAAGGGACAATGAAGAAATAAGGAAGAGCTACAAGAAAATATAAACTTCAAAGCAATTTTTCTGCTATGGCCAGACATGAGGATGCCAGGGAGAAGCATATGTGAGACCTAAAGGTGACAATCGGACAAGCCCAGGGATAGGACATTAACATAACAAAGAACAAGTTTCATGGGGAAACTAGAACAAAGAAAGACCCTCCTCTCTGTGACTTCAGTCAATCACAATTAAAGACTGATGGAGTTCTTAGAATAATCATAAGAAGCTTATAAAATAAAATTTCTGGGGAAGCCATGTTGGTAAAAACTTAGGCTCTCCAGGGAGTCCCTCTTCTGTATCTCTTTTATTTCTAATGTTTCTTTAAATAAATTTGCCTCTTTCAACTTACTTGCCTATGTTGTTGGAGTGCCTTTTACAGCCTCAATAGACAAGAACTTGGTAAGAAAAACAAGTGGTTTTGTAAGTGCCAGCTGATACTGGAGTTAAACCTCAGACCAAAGTATCAAAGAGACATCCAGAGTTCACCACACAGATTGGGTAACAGGAAATTCATTGACACACTCGGAAGTAGAAACAAAGAAAAAAGAGGAAAGAAAAAGGGGGGGGGGGGAAGAGTCCCAAATGAAGTGCTGAGGACTGGTATCTTAAGAATTAATACTTAACGGAATGGTCTCACTTATATGAAGGACATAGGGAAAAACAAACAAATGAATAAGAAAAATTAGAAACAGTCAAAACATAGAGCGAGAGCAGGGGAAGAGCAAGAAAATGGGGGGAGGTAGAGGGCACATAAAATTAAGAAAGATGGTTAATGGGTGTTTAGGAAATAGGAGAACCTCAGGGTACACAATGATGTAATATTAATAAATATATATAATAATTTTTTTAAAAATCCATCAGCAGAGCTAGAATGAACTGTACACTTAAAACGCATTCATTTTATATGTGCAGTATATTTCAATAGAGCTTGAAAATTTTTCCAATCCCAAGCCAATCAACCTGGAATTTCCTAATTCACACCAGGCATAAGCCAGTTATAAGCCCCTGTCCCTTTCCTGAGAGATGGTTGTACCTGGAAAGTCTCTTCTTTTGTTAATAACCTTGACCTACAGTCTTTTTGTCTATAAATACCCTGTATGCATGAGCTATTGTAATATCGGTTGCTCTACAATTCATGACTCCTTTAATTAAAAAAAAAAAATAATTAAAAAAATAAAAATAAATAAATAAATAAAAATTTTAAAGAATTAATACTTAGCCTAGTCACAGCTTCAGCCTCTCCCAAATGGGGAAGAAATTTCACCAATCTGGAGTTTCCTGGTCAGCACTAATTAGATCATCTTCTTCACAAGATTCCCCCTCTCCCACTACCTGCTCCGAAGAAAGGGGTTTTGCCTGAAGTAATCCCTTTCTTCTGTCAATGACCTTGTCTTCCCACCCTGCATACCCCTTTCTGGGACAAAACCAAATTTGTACAATTGTTTGCAGTGCCTTTTTACTGGCTAAATAAGAGGCCTTCAGATTTATGAAACATTTAATTATTTAATAAATTATAGCTTTAAAAATGAGTTGGATTTTGTTATTTAAAAGAAGCTTAGACGGTGCGGCTCCAGTGGCGCAATCGGGTTAGCGCGGTACTTATAAAAGAAGCTTAGTTTGCATTATAGGAACTAGTATTGTTGGCATTTTTATGCTTGAGGCCCACCACAACTGGAAAAGCAGTTGTGGGCAGCTTAGGAGCAGGTAGGTGGTTTGCAAAGTAGCCCCCCAGCCACATGATAGAAAGGATTTTTGCTACTATTACAGACCAGGAATGAAACTGCAATTTGACCTAGGAACACTTCCTTCAGGCAGGTTCTTACCATACTCCTCAGGATTGCCTTAGTGATGCTCCTATTACTTTCAACTCATAGCTTTTTACTTATCATGATTAAACATCACTTTCATTACTAAAATATATATTTTAAAAAATAACTTTGTAATTGCAAGTCTGAAATTCTCTGATTTCTAACCCTTTTTCCCATTGAAGCAATTAGTTTTATAATGAAGCAAGTCCATAATCTACATCACAGGTTGTCATAAGGAAAATGAAGAATGTGTGGCAAGTATAGACACTCAGTAAATTTTAGTTCTTTCTGACCCACATGCCCCCAACCAGAAGGAAGAGTTTAAAATTATCCTAAAGGTATAAAGTTCCAACAGGCTTTGGTGAAGTTTCAAGGTTGGTGCATAAAATTCAGATTTCAGAGCCAAATAGACCTGGGGAAATCTTGGCTTTTTTTCTGATGAGCTGCATAACTTTAAGCAAAGGACTACACCTCCTAAACCTCAGCTTTCTCATGAGTAAAATAAAGCAAATTAAATCTTGCAGGAGTTTGGTGAAGATAAAGTAAAATATATGTATCTCAGACCCAGGTCAGGCAGGGTCACCTATAAAATGAAAGCTGATGTCTCACTGCCTGGGGAGGAAGCACCAAGAGCCCAGTCAAACCCAGCAGCCTGCCTCCTGTGAGCTGTAACTCATCATCCCTCTCTAGTTCCCTTCAAGGGAATTCCCCAGTTTCTGATTTGGTCCTGTCCTAAGCCAAAAGCATGCTTTCTTTTCTAGAAGCAAAGGCATGCACTAGGGATGTATAATGGAAAATTTGGGGCTGCCATTTATTCATTGGGTCACTGGGCATAGACCATAAATCTGATTCAGAGTAAAGGTCCACCTGAGATCCTCACAGGTAATATATGTCATCCTCATGGTCAGGCAGTAATAGTTGCTCCACAGAGGTGCTCCCTTTCTCAGAATCTAGAGGTCAATATCTTCAGTGAATTCTAAATGTCCACCATTAGCAAGGAAGAAGGGGTCTTGAAATCTGCCATCGTCTAGGGGCCTACTGAACCCTCAGAGTCTAGATTTCCTGGTCTGGGAATTACTGCCCACTCACAGTACCACCCAGGGAGTGGTGACCAACTAGGAGAGACAAGGAGTTGAAATTGGGCAATAAAACCAAAAAAGCAGAGAACTTAAACTAAACTTTCAAACAGGAACAGCTGGCCCATTAAACCCAGCTGCTCATCAGGTTCATCCCAGCCCATGCGAGTAGTAACAAGACCACACTAGCCTTAAGAAGAGGCAAAAACAGATTTACTCACTAAAAGGACAAAATAGATAAGAGTCACTGAGCATACAATGGACTCCCTTTGATTATTTTACCAACTAGTTCAGTCTCTGGTTCAAAAACTGCACATGGGTCCTTAGTCACATGTGTACCCATAAAATGGCAACTGTTCCACCTTCATGCCAGATGAAGAAACCAAGATGGTGTCATCCATCCTCCTCCAAAGGCACAGCTACTCACTTCAAGACAAAGAAACCAAGATGGTGTTGGCAATCCTCCTTCAAAAGCTGGAGATTCAAATCCAACAAAGAAACCAAGAAGGTTTCATTGATCCTCCTCCAAAAGACATAGCTCCAACACTTTTTCAGCTTCAATTCTAAAGTGGCCTGAAACCAGCAACCTCACTCAATACAACAGTAGCAATACTTTAGATGTCCCATGATGAAAACAGCAACACACCAAGTTCTCTTCAGGTCTCCAAACAATTCCCAAACATCATAGCTTCAAAGTTAAAGCAAGTTTTCAATTCCACATTTCCAATTCAGCTTATAAAGGTCACAAGTTTCTCCAGTATGCTTCCCTGGGCTCTTCACTGACCCAGCCTGGGAATGGAAGCCCAAAGCATGGCTTTCTTCCCTGCCCTGCTGCTGCACATGGTGGCAGCAACTCTGAGGTCTCCAGTCTCCTTGCTTCTCTGCTCTTTCCATCTTCTTCTCCAGTTTTCTCCTCCTCTCATGAAAAGCCTTGGTTTCTCTTCTCCAAGTCTCCACTCATGAGGGCACAATGTCTGCCATCTTAATGCAACACTATCATGCTTGGGGCCATAGTCCCCCAATTTCACAACAGCATCCCTATCAGAGTGAGGAGAGGAAGAAAAGGATCTATGGTCATTACTTCAAAACAAATTCCTATGACAGCCAGGAAGAAGAGACTTTAGTTCTTGATTTTCAGAAGTTTACCACTCTGCCATTCCCCATCTTGCCTAATATGAGTCCCTCCCTAACTTTTTCCATGGGATGACAGGTTCTCCTCCCCCATCATGCCCTCCCATGCCTGAGAAAGACAGACTGTCTCAAGAGGTTCAGAACAGCCTCCCCACCAAGACATATCTCTTTGACATCTCGCTAATTTTGAACTGAGGTCAGCAAGGTAACGTTCTATCAATCCACAATAAACTTACATTCCATTCACTACCAAGAAGATTAAAATTTGAGATATCACCCAGAGTTGGGGCTTTTACCAGAAATAAGCTTTCTATCAGAGAAACACATCCATATGGCAGAGCAAACATGCAATTCCAGAGTATCTGGCTGTCATCAGATGAGTCTGGTTCTTCTCTCCTTGAAGTCCTAAGCCCTTTGCCCATTCCTCAGCTCAGGAAATATTTTACCTTGCTGATTTTAGACTCTACATTCAGGTAGATAGTCCAGATGTAGATGCTTGAATGTGTTCTCTTCTCCTACTAATCTATCAGGAACTTATTTGATTTCTTGGCCAACCCAAGAAGAATCATAAGGGAGAGCAAATTCCATCCCCTACATCTGATCATGGGCACTATGATCAGGACAGAGAGACTCTTTGTGAAAGGGATTATTAACAAGAGCACTTCTATCCTTGTGAGCAGAGTTTCAAGTGAATTTTTATGGAAATGGGGGGAACTCTTTATCTTACACCCTTGCAGGTGGCACTTCTTTGGTGTCCCAGCTCTTGAAGTTTGCATTCATTTGTTCACTAGATAGTAACTAAGCCTGTGATGAGCAGTTATTGTGCACCCCCTGGATCCCAGCATATACTCCACAGGACAGACAAGTGAGCAAATGGATGGCTGCAGTGACTTTTTCTCCCTGGAGCTGAGCATGAGTCTCCAGGTCTGACAGATCTAAATGTACTGCATGGCTCTGCCCTATTCTGCCCACTAGAATTCTGGAACATCTTTGAACGTATTTTCTCAGTTGCTACATAAGACAACATTAAGATCTATCCATCACAGTGCCATTTCTATGCAGTCAATACAGTCAATACAGCCCTACCTTCATCATCCACCCCCACAAGAATTCTAGATCCCCTGTGTTAGCCAGTCCAAATCAGGCAGTCAGTGCCCAACAAGGACAAATGAGGCCACTGCCACTGTGGTGGTCACAGCCTACTGCTTCCTCAGCCAACACAAGGCTTTACCACCTCTTCACCAGAAGATCTCAGTGTGTGCACCTTAACTGGTTCCCCAGGCTGCAAGTTAACAGGGCCCTTCCCACCTGGTATGTGATCAATCTGTCCCTCCCCTCCACCTGGGACTCTCAATCTTCCCAGCTGCAAGACTCATTCCCAGATGTCTTGGAGGCCTGTGTTCCACCAAACCCACTACAACCCTCTGCAAGAAGTAACCAGAAAGTGAGAGCTCAGCTCTTGTCTCTAAGATTTTCCCATTCTAGGTCCAACTTGAGGATGGACTCAGCTCCTCCAAACATGTGGAGAATCAAAAAAAGAGAACAGACCCTTCCATATGCCCACAAAGTAGCCAGCAACCAAAAAAAGAGTCATGTCAAGGCACAGAAAAGCTCACACACCTCAAAATTCCTCCCTCACTTGCTCACTGATGCCTGAAATTACTTCAACAGAAAACAACATGCTTTATTCTACAATTAGAAGTAAGCCTTTAAACGTAGATTTCTCTGGTTGAGAAAACACAATGATTACGTTCATATTGAAGTACAAATCAATGATTCTCAAGGGGATGGAGGAGTGTATCACAATCTCTTGGCATGAAGGATTTAGGTCCAGATCTCCAGGAAAGCAGTAGAATAGCGAT
>PVHY01008567.1:0-60843 GCA_004024945.1 Uropsilus gracilis | reverse complement strand
ACCTTGCATCTTCACAGGGCTCAGATGTGCCGTGGAGCCCGAGTGCTGCAGGGCCCAGCAACTCCCAGGGCTGACCCCAGCTCCACCCCACCGGACTTCGAGAGGTGAGTGGAACCCATGCGGGTATGTGCGGGATGTGGCGACCACTGGTCACAGAGGGCGCAAGGCCCACAGGTCCCTGGCTGGACCCTAGCCTCTCCCCGCCCCCACCATAAGACGGACACCTGCCGGTGCACTAACAGGTTCGATGGCTGCCATCATGGGAGTTCTTGGTGTACTTGGACACTAGTCCTTTATTGACTACATACAATGCACCTCTTTCCCACTCTGGGTTGCCTTTCACATGCTAGAAGATGGTTTTTTAAAAATTAGAGTTTTTATTTATAATGTTATTGGTGTTTCCTTTAAGCTTAGGGCATTTTGCATCCTGTTTAGGAAATTTTGCCTAACTCAGCTTGAAACTATTCTCTTTTCTTCCAGAAACTTCATAGCTCTAAGGATCTAAATAGTAGGAAGGGCATTACTAGGAATTCAAGTGGGAAGAGTTGGGGGTCCTGGCTTTCTGAGGGAGGTAGGGGGAAGATGGAGAGTAGAATTCGGGTAAGATAAACTTGCTGCATTAGACATCCAAGTAGAATTTCCCTTAGGCCTGGGAGCAGAAGAGTAAGTGTTCCGAGCTATGATCAGGACGACAGAGTCACACTTTAGTGAGGAGGCCAAGAACTGGGTGAAGAGGAAGCGGAAGATGAGATGGAGTGGGAGAATCCAGACAACTGACAGGAGCATTAAGGCATGTGATGTCCTGGTGTTGGGTGAAGAAATGCCTGGGCAGTCATCAAATACTCCCCTTGGGTCTCGGGAGGAGGCAGGACTGGAAAATGAGCCTTGGGTTTGGCGACATGGAGGTCAGTGTGCGTGAGGAGAGCAGACTCGAGAAAAAACAGGGGTGGATGCCTGACTGGAGAGGTCAGAGAGGGATGACCTGGCTCAAGGAGAGGGCTGCCCCACCCAGATGGCTGGTGTCTGAGAACCAGGCCTGGCACCAGAGTTCTGGAAACAAGGAAGTGACCTGTAAGTCGAGCTGGACAACAGTTTCAAGTGACCCAGGCAATCCACTTAGACCATGGTGATTTTCTGGATCCTTTTGGTTGCTTAGCTGCTATGGGTTGGTAAGCTCTTGGGCAGACCCACATGAGCTCAGAAAGGAAGAGCCCTGCAGTCACACTCCTGTGGCATGCTTTGTGAGGGACCTGGGTGCAGTACTCCATGCAGTACTCTGCATGACCGGGTCTTTGATGTCCTTGCCTCTTTTCCTCCATTGTTCCTTTCTTCCCTCATCTTGTTCCTTGGATGCTGAACTCTCAGTCTGGGCTTTCTGACTTACTGCATGAATTGTTCCTCACCATTGAACTGTCAGTCTGATTTTTTGGACTCTCTCCTAGTACATCTGTCTTAAGGTCCTTCAGATTCAGCACAGGCACCACCTCTTCCAGGAAGTCCTCCAATATCACTTAGCATCCAGCCTCTATCACCATAGTGCTCCTTGCATTGGGGTCCAGTGATCTCTTTATCTTGGGGTCTGCTACACAAGATGCTGTGCTCCTTGTGGAGGGTGTCACAGGGTTTTTATCCATTTCTGTACCTGACACACAGTGCTAGCATAAAGCAGTTCCTTAGATGACTTTAGCCTGGAGCTGCTGAGGCACTTGCACTCTAGGGAGGATGTGGACAGACTGACAGGAGGAAAAGTGACTTTCCGGGCGGTAAAGCAATATGCACTGCACGGTCGCCTCACATCCAGTGAGAGTGTATGGGAGCTTGAAAGTTGAACCTGGTTGAGGTTTGAGCTGGGAACTTGGACTGGTGACAGCTCAGTGCCTTTCCACTGGGGAGGTGGCAGGTGTGTGTGCGTATGTGTGTGTATGTGCGTGTGGAGTTGAAGAGAGCAATTAGGACCATCAAATCAAACTAATTTACATGGATAAGTGCAGCCAGTGAGGCTTGGCTTGCAGGGTCTGATTTATTTAGGGCAGGAGGAATCTCACAGGGGGCTCCCCTCAGGTGAGTAAGCGGCAGTCTGGCCACCGGTATAAATAATCTAGCTGTCAGCGAGTTTCAGCCTCGGTTGCTCTGTTTATTGCTGGAGGAGGAGGAAGCCATTCCCTGACTTTTGAGATTAGAATCTCTCCCTTTTCCCCTTTCTGGAACAGAAAGGGAAAAATCTTTTCTAAAAAAGCTTGATTGCTTTAAATTTCTAATTATAAATGTGAAACAAGTTTAATATAGAACATTCAAAAAATACAGAACAGTGTAATACAAAAATTTAAATAATACCTATTCTACCACCCAGAGATAACCTACTAACATTTAAAAATATTCCTCCTAGCCCCTCTTTTTTTGCATAACTACATCTTTTTAAACAGAATTCTTTACTTAACATTTTCAATCCATGTTCTGATGTTTAAAATTTTAAGATTACATTTTGAACTTTTTTCTGCATCATTGATTGTAAGTCAATGAATCACCTTCCTGTAGAAACACTAGCTTTTAATCAGTCCCAACTAGTGAATTATTTCCAGTTATTTATTCTTGAAAATAATACTGAAATAAAAACATTGTCCCTCTAGCTCAGATTATTTAGGGTTCATTTCTAGAAGTAAGATTCTTGTTATATATTAGATATTGTTAGATATTGTCAAGTTAGTTTCCAAAAATGTGTATGTATTTTGTTTTAATCAATTACATTCTTACCAGCCATTGAGAATGACCATCTAATGGTGCTAGGTATTATTACTAAAGATGTTTTATAGCCATTTGTATTTATATGGAGCAACTTACATTTTTTCTCCATTTTTAGCTGATATTAAAAAATATATAAGCACTTTCTGTAAGGTAGAAACAATTGTTTCATTACACCTTTATTTTACATAAATAAATGTCTCATTTACCTATGTGTTGGTAACAACAGGCTTCTTGACATGTTCAGACTTTAGTTTTGCATATGTAATATTTTCTGAGTCTTCCTTTTTATGCATATAGACAGTCTTTCTCACTTCAAGATAAGTTAAATTTTCATCTATATTTTCTATTTATTTTAGAATTTCATTGTGATTTATGAGTGATAAAATTCAGTCATGTGGAATTAATTTCTATGAAAATCCTATTTTCAACTATTAAACAAATAATTAACCAAATGACCCAAATAATCTTTTTCTAGCAGATTGTGATGACATATACTTTTAAAATAAATTAATATATGCGTGTGCATATATTTACACACTTGCATTTTTGGTGACTGTGTGTCTGTTGTGTGTGTCCATCTCAGTCATGTAGTCCTTTAGTTGTGTTCGGTCTTAAAATTTGCCCCAGAAATTTCCTCTTATCATTCTTATTTTTGAGAAATGTTTTTTGGAAATTATTGTGTATTTATTTTTCAGATGTCCTTTGGAATCACTTAAACTTTAAGAAAAAATACTCTTGGAATTTGATGGGAATTGCATTAAGTTTATAAATGGACATATGAAGAACTGAATATTCTTTGCAATCTTCAGTTTTCCCAAGCATGCATATACACTTCCCTCCAAGTTTTCTTTCCATAGGGTATTGTTTTCTTTACACGGGATAAAGGTGAGACCTGAATGACCACACTCTTCAGCCGTGTGTGTTCTCATGACCCTGGATGAGGGTGAGCAGGAACTCTGGGACTTGGTCCTCTGCCATTTTTCAGTGCCAGCCTCATAGCTTGGTCTCTAGTCCTCACCCTTATCCAGGTCACTTGGCCCTAACTGGCCTTTGGCTTGGTGGTTGGGGTTCCTGTCTCAACAGGATTTGAGGGAAGAGGGCAGGAAGAGAGGTGTACCCAGGTCAGTACTCAGTGAGTTCTTGTCACTCATCCCTTCAAAGAAAGTTTCTCCCAAGGCTTTGCCCTAAACAATTTGAGAGCAAAACCTTGTGAGAAACTTTCTTTGAAGTGTGAGTGATAAGAACTCACTGAGAAATAAGGTTTTTATACTGTGTTTGGACATGACATGTAAGTTTGAAGTTTCTTCAAAATAAAATATTTACAGTAAAAAAAAAAAGAAAAGGCTTTGCCCTTTGAGAAGCAGAGGGAAAGAACCACAAATAAAGGGGAGGGGAGTAGAGAAGGAGGAGTTCACTGTTCTTGATTTCCTTTCTTCTCTACAGTCGCAGCCTCTGATTTGGGCGTGGATTTCTTTTGTGGAAAGGGGTATCCTTTCCTCCTATCCTCTGTCCCATCTCAGTCCTCACTCAGGTGTTCCTGGAATGCTTCCTCTTCTCTTAGACTCACCTTTCATCTTCTCTTCTCTTGTCACGTGTTCCACATTTGAGGGGCACCTGGCACCTCTCTCCTCTTTCTCCAGAGAGTTGGGCTCCCTGTCAAAGTCAGACGGAATTGTCTAATTATAACAGATTAATCCATTAGGATTTATGCCTTCTATTTACTGGCTGGAACTATCCATTTCACAGCTGTGGCTCCCACATCTAACCAGCTAGCAGGCAATTTAAATATAGAAAGCAATTTAACCTAGTTGGAGACCGAGGCATCTCACTTAATGTAGTGCATAAATTTCGGAGCTCTCTGCTCTCAGTCCTCAAAAGGGCAGCCAACAGTTTCATGTCCTGAAAAGAGTTGGCTTTTCAGGGAATTTACACCCCAGGAAGGGACCCTGGGTATTGAATTAAAAGTAAAAAGGAGTCTTCAAATGAGGTCAGGGGTTGTTTTCAGGTCAACTCAGCTTTTCTTTTTCTTCCTCTCATAGGCACAATAATCTGCTGAATGGAGCTTTCTGGGAGTCTGACATTGTATCCCTCTCTCTTAAACTTTCATTTTCTGCCAACACTTGGGCAAAGTGTTCCCACATTGTACCAATATCAGGCAACCCTGCCTGCTAAGTGCTTCTAATCTAGCTGATGCAGCACCTTCCTCATCTTGGTCTGGTGCCTGTATTTAGTAAACCCTCAACACTGTGTGCCATGATGGGACCAAGAGGTGAAGAGACCATGGAACCTGAGACACCCCACTCTCCTCTGCAGACCAGAGGAAGCAGCGAGGAACACATCAGCTAAGTAAGCTGCTTCCAGAGTGGAAGACATGGTTACCTCACTTATTGAGGAGATGAACGAGAGACGCTTTACTGAGGCAAGAGAAGGAACTGGTTGAGGCCTTTCAGTTCCAGAAGAACTGCGAAGAGGGGTTGAAAATTTTCCCTTTACTTTCTACAAAGCCCAGAGAGCCAATCTACCAGGCCAAGGAAATGAAAAGTATAAACAAAAGAGTTAGATTTAACTAACTTGTAGGAAGAACATAGTATTGACCTGAGAGTTTTTCTATTTTTTTTTTAACTCAGCTAAAGGAGGTAGAAAACTGCCCTTTGTGCTCTGTGCTCACGCAGCTTTGCGAGCAAGCGGGACAAGGAGACCAGGAAAGTGCTGTCCCCCTGGGCTCCTCAGCCTTGGTGCCCCTGCCACTGAACCGTAGGCCTGGAGGGCTGGAAACTGCTGAGCTGAGTGAGTGTAGGTGTTTTGGAGGAAACTGCAGTGGGTAAAGTATGTGTGTGCCCTTTGTTCCCTCGGGCTGCATAGCTGCACCATGGCCCAGTGGCTCACCCAGTAGAAGTCTATTGACTCACAATCTTGGAGGCTGGAAGCCTGAGTTCAAGTGTGTGTGGCAATGCTCCCTCTGCAGGTACTTGGAAGGGCTTGTTTCAGGCTTCTCTCCTAGCTGGAAGCTTTTTGGCTCATGGTGGCATAACTCCTCGGGCATTCTCCCAGTGAGTCTGCAGCCAATCCCCTCTCCTTTTAAAAATACAAGTCATATTTCAATGGTGGCTCCCCCCTGCTCCAGTGAGCTGACTTATATCTAGTAGCCCACCTCCTATAGAAGGTCACATTTTGAGCTACTGGGGGTTAAACTTCATGTATGCATTTGGGGGGAGATACTACTCAACCTGTACCAGGATGATTTTGTTATAAAGATACTCCCACTAGGGAGTTAAGGGGAGGTGCCCTGGTTAAACATCCCAGTGTGCTGAGCAGACTTCCTGACCAGGTGAACAACTGGGAATGGGGGCGGGGCTGAGTGAACTATCTAATATGGGAGGCAGGTGGGGTCAGGGACCCTGCTCCCAACTTACAGCCAGCGATATGGAGGAAAACAGTGCAGAGAGACAGAGAGAGACTTGCAGGAGAGAAATGTAGAAACACCTAGGGGAGATGTGTAGGGAAGCTGACAATGGCTGGCATGATCTTGATTTGGTTCCAGCTTTTGGGGGCCTTTACCTCTCTTGCTCATTATGCCCTTCGGAAGGTAGATGAGATGTGTGGCAAGCTTTTTGGCCCCACTGACCCTGTTAAGGTGGACCCTTTTTGACTGGGCATATACCTATGAAGGGATAAGCAATTTTGGGTGTTTTATTGGAAAAAGTATCTCCTCTTCCCTGCCTTTACACTTTAATTCTATTACAATTATTTCACATTAAGAATCTATTTAGCTTTTATGTGGAGGTTGGCAGTGTCCTGCTTTAGAGCATGCAAGTTTCAGGTTCCTAGGTACCCTTTGGTCATGTGCTAACAATTATAGGACCCAGGGTTGAAACAAAGGAAAAGCCAGAGTTTGGATGGCTGTGAAATCACTCCAGGGCATCCCAACTGAAGCCTTCCCTGAAGCTGCCTGGCTGCACTCTGTGAATCTCAAGGTGAGCACCTCCTCTGTGACTTCCTGAAGTAGCATTATTCATCTCATTTCATCGGAGAAGGAGTAGAGACTTGGAAGATGGTTCACATTGTGCTCCTATAGCAGATGGCAGAACCATGGTTTGAGCCCGCACCTATTTGCCTCTAAAGTTCATTTTCCCATGTAACTCCCAGCTCCTTTGTCAGCTCTTCGGGTGGACAGATTTCTCTTATGCTCTTCTTTTTCTCCAGGTGAGCAGACTTCTCTTCGGGGCCCAGTGGTGTGATGCCTGGGCTTGTGCATGAGTTCTGAGTCCCATTGTCCTCATGCTCCACAATGACCCCCTTTGACAGATGCATCGGTTCACTTTGATCAGGGGTCCTATGGTTACGTGCAGAGCTGGTCTGTGGTCCAGGGCAGTGTGGAAGTGGGAGCGGGTCAGCGGCCTGCCCCGTGTGGGTGTCATGGTCTCAGCCACGGCCTGTACTTTGAGGTCAGTAGCTCTGTGTCCTCTTCCTTTGTCTATAGGGGCATCGGGCCATGGCAAATTGATTTTCATTTGGTCAGCTTACAGCAATCTCACTGATAAGCCAGAATGCTGATTTATTAATATACACTGAGGTGCAGCTGCCAGGAAGTCTGCGGGAGTGTAGCGGCTGTACTCTTCCCTCCTGGAGAAGCAATCTTGCAAGAGTGAGCAGATGTGTAGAGTGGTGGGGCCAGGTGCCTGATTCTCTGTGAGCCTGGCAAGCAGTCAGCGTGTTCAGGGCTGTAAGTCAGGACACCCTCTCTGGGCTGCTGGGACTCATGCTCTGGCTCTGGCCATGGGGATGCTGCCTGAGGGTGTTTGTTATCAGCTCTTCCTCACTGGCAGTTTCCACAACATGGAGGATATGGGTTTATCTCTGGTTTGCTGCCCCACCTGCATGATGTTTTTATTTAGTGCTGCTCATGAACTGGGTTCCGGGCTATGCACTGGTAGGGTCTCAAGAGACAAATGACCTCAAGGAGCTTGAATGAGTGTTAATATAATATTGCACTGGATTTTGTGGGAGCACTTGGAAGGGGGCTTGGTTCCAGAAAGGCCTCTTAGAAAAGTTGGTGCTGGACTTGGTTCTTGAAGAGTAAGAATTAGTCAGGATTGAACCAAAGGAAAATGAAGAAATAAAAACTGCCAACAAGTTCTGGGGAGAGAAAAGTATAAATGGAATCATGGATGCATAACACAAGGAGTGAGAGAGAGAGTGTTCGTGTATATGTATGTGTGTATGCACATGCCCATGATTGTCCTTAGCTGGGAACTTGAAACTCATCAGGCAACACCTGCCTTCTCCTATCTCTATTTCCCAGCACCTACGCCAACACTGATGATAGTGTATTTATAATGTTTTCTGCTTCTTATAATGACAGTGGGTTGAGACTCTCTATCATTTCAGAGCTAAGACAAAATCTGCCCAGTAAATGTGGAATATGCCAAATTAAAATAAAATGCTTCCAGGTGGTACATATCTTTATGCAGATTAGGGCTGTGTGCTCCTGTGCCAGGACCTGGTCCGATGATGCTGTGGGCAGCACAGAATTTCCACCATGCAGGTTATGAGGGGAACTAGTCTTCCGAAGAGGATGAGGTCTTTGCTCAGTGCCTTCCTGTCTGATGGGGAGACTGTGCTTGAGAAATTTGTGGCAGCTACAAGAAGGTTGCTTGTTAAGAGATCCCCAGAGTGCATCCATGGTTGTCCCTGTCAACTGGATCTTGGGCCCCAGGCTCCTTGACTCCATATATTACCAAGGTATCCAGGTGGGAGGGTGGGGCAGGCTTCTCTGGGCCAGGGTTTTCTTGCCACCATCCATCCAGGTACAGAGCATCCACTCCTGTCTGATAGAGCAGGTACTGAGAGCTGTGAATTCAAGAGCCTGTTGAAGGAGGGAATTTTTGAAGACAAGAAGAAGATGTGCATCCTCTTAAAGCATTTTATTTTAATCTGACATTTATAAATGTTCACTTATTTGTTCATCCTTTGAAGAAAGTTCAAAGTCCGTTCTTTGAATATCAGATTTCTTCTTCATTTTTCTTGTACCAAATATGTGTGTGCTGCATCAGTTCAGAAGTCTAGTTTGGGTTTCTTTAAAGGATCAAGAACTTTAAGACCTATGCAAAAACAAGCAGAAGTCTAGATTTTTAACGAATATGCTCAGTACCTATCCCAAGCCCCAGTGTTTGTCATCAGCCTCAGCCTCATATTAGTAAACGTGTTTATGCTCTATCTTTTTTTTTTTTTTTTTTTTTGAGACTAGGTCTCGCTATATTTTTTGCCTGTGGAACCACAGGCTCTCATTGCCTGGGGTACCACAGACTCAAGCAATCCCTAGCCTCAGCTTCCCAGGTAGCTGGGATGACAGGCGCGCGCCACCACGCCCAGCTGTATTTTTTGGAACTAGGTCTCGCTACGGGCCCCAGGCGGGACTCAAACCGCGATCCCTAGTCCCAGCCGCTTCATAGGCTGAAGCTTACAAGCACGAGCCACCGTGCCCGGCTATGCTCTATCTTATCAAGTTTTCCCAAAGTGTTCAATTTTCTGTCCTTAGAACCACCAAGTTCCTGATATAGATTATAGATTATTACCTTGCATACTCTTTAAGGTAGTTGTATAATCAATAATAATGAATGTAGGATGTACACACCTATCTGTAACTGGTTGTAGACTCCAGGTAGAGACAATTCATGCAGAGAGTGGCCCAGTGTCCTGAGAGCAGCCTGGGGGTGACTGCTGGTTAATGGGTGTGGGGTGCTCCTGCCTTGAACCCTGGTCCCACTGCCTCTCTCTGCTGTCTTCCCTAAACCTAAGCCTGGCACAGACTGGGACTTGAAGCCAGTGCTTTTTGATCTCTGCTTCCTTTCACAGGAGCTCACTGGTAGAGCTCCTCCTAGTTCTCCATCTCCCCTGTTCCACAGGCTCTCCTTGTCTCCCATAGCTGATCTCTCTTAGTTTCTTGTAAGTCACATAGACATGGCACAGCTCCCAGCTCTGTCTCTCACTGGAGAATAACCTTGACCCACATACTTAGATTTTGTCATCCTATCACATAGATTATCGTCAGATTAAATTAAATACAGAAAAACATGTCATAATAGTAACTAACATGAAGGAATGCTCACTGTGAAGCAGGCAGAGCTTTACATAGATCACCATGTTTCTCTTTTTGCAAACCTAGCTACTGCTAGCTACTAGGAACTACTGGCTAGCTACTGCAGATCACAATTTACGGTAGAGCAAACCAAGTCTCAGGAACATTCTGAACCCACAGTGAAGAGGCAGTGGGACAAGGACCCAACCCCAGGTAGCCCAGCTCCAACACTTGCACTTTGCTTTCAGAAAATACCACCTCTTGTGTCAACATCTTTATTGTGTGCAGATGCAGCGCAAATGCACAGAGATGCATCGCAGAGGCATGCTTTTTTTTTCCCAATTCCCTGTCTTAAGCCACCCCCATGGCACAGACCCAAGTCTTCTGCTTGTTATAGAAGATGAGGCCAAGTCATTGTGGCTGAGGTGGCTGGGAAGCAGCAGCCCCTCCACACAGTGCCTCTTCATCCAGATGTGACATGAGGCACTCTTACGTCAGCCTTCTGGCTACGAGACCCTTCCATGTGACTCCACGGACTGTCTTTCGCTCTTTGAATGTCATCACCTTGCAGTGTAGACCACATGACTCCCTTGTGATGACCACATGACCATGTAGTGTAGCATCCTCTACCTCATCTGCTAACTGTACTTAAGAGAAAAAAACTGAAGCCCCTGCAATGTTGGGGTCCCTGTTGGAGGGGCAGGCATGCACCAGGGGCCTCTCTGAACTTGTTGACCCCCACATTTTTGGGTGATACTGTATGTTCAGGTGTTTGAGATGCCACGTGGCTTGTTAGTGGTGAAACTGCAAGTAAGACAATATTTGCCATGAGGGGATGGCAGTGAAAAGGTGCTGTGGGATCAGGAGGAGCTCAGCTCAAATTCTTGTCCTGCCATTTTCCAGCTCTAAACAAATCAATTAATTCCTCTGCTTCTGGGGTTCCATATCTGTTTAGAGGCGTATGAATATCTACCGTGGAGGGTCATTGTGGGGACTAAGTAAAAGCAACCGTGCTTGGCATATAATGGCCAACTGACAACTATTTTTAATTCATTCACTGGGTAGGGGTTTAATGGGGGCCTATGAAATGCCCCAAAGTGGTCACAGAGCAGGAGACACAGGACAGTGCTGCTGGGGAAGTGGCTTCCTTGCTGGGAAGGTGCTCATACACATGCAGTCCTGTGTCTGGGGTGTCTGCTGGAGCAGCAGGTTTACTCGGAATTCCAGGGAAAGCTGCCCTTGGCCAGGGCTGACCGCCCTGTAGATGATGGTGAGGAGGCCGTGTGAGTGGGCCTTGGTGGGGAGGGACCCAGGACTGCTCAGGCAAGGTGCCTCCAGACTTCTGGTCCCCTTAGTGCCTGTTCTGGGAAGGTGAGAGTGCAAAGAGACTGGAGGAGGTCGGAGGTGCCACAATGGCTGTGTCCAGTGGGATGTCCAGGCTGGAGCAAGTCCCAGACGCAACAGAGTTGCAGGGTGTTTCCTGGGAGGGGCTGGGCATTGGAACTGGCCAGGTGCTCCTGTAAGCTGCTGCTGGGAGGGAGGACAGCTTCATGGGACTCAGCAGAACACCTGCTCTTTCACCTTCAAAAGGTGAGGAGCTGGCTGCTGCCTCCCATCTCTGGTTCTCACCATGGCACCAGAGCTATGCCAGCAACACAAGGGAATGCTGTTTCTGGGCAAGGCTCCAGTTCTGCTGCTCTGGGCACTCTTGTCTTGAGAGACAGGCTCCACCCCAGGGACCGCTGCTCAATAGTTGTTGCCAACAAGGAGGCCAGAACAGCTCCTTCAGGGCCTCATGTCAGTCGGCTGGAGGGTGGCTGCTTTCCACCATGAAAAGACCCCTTGGTGATAGCACAGGTCAGCTGACTTCTCTCGCTGGGCCCTAGACTCCTGGGTGGTGGCACTGGTCCCATTGTGCTCATGTTTTCCAGGTTAATTAATTCTTTGTTTTTGTCACTGTAGTCTATAATTAGGTACACTGTGCAATCATATTATCCATCCTGCATTATTGATGTGCCACTCGCCAGCCAAAGGCGATTATTAATTATCACCCTGCTGGATAGTGTTGCTTGTAAACACAGTATCCCCTTGGTTTTGGTGCCTGGTGATTGATCTGTGTCTGTGGGCTCCCTGCTTGGTTTGGGCTAACTGTATCGTGACAGGACCACCCAGTCTGCATGAGTGACATGACTTGGGGGTGGTCTCATTGGGAGGGAGGCAGTGGTAGGAGCACCTCAGCCAAGCTGGACAGAGGAACATGGCCCCCAGTCTTTCCAGCCAGACATTTTCCTCTAAGGGCAGGAAAAGGCCTTTGCTACCCTCAGGGAGCCAGCTGTGCTCTCCCTGAACCCCCAGGGTCTCAGCACCTGTGTTCAACGGGCTTAGGAACATGAAGACCACCAACCCCTTTCTCTGAGATCTGCTGTGTGCCAAGCATGCCCCATGTATTGTCTTGCATGCTTCTAACAGTCCTACAGGGGACATGTTATGATTCCCATTTTACAGATGAGAAGTTGAGGCTCAGAGAAATTTAATGACTTGTTAAGGGAACATGGAGAAGAGAGTTAAACCCCAGTTTGCTTTCCTTTGAAGTCAATGCCTTCTCAGCATAAAAAATGGACCTCATTTCATCAGGAATTCGGGGAGGTGGACACTTGAACAGAACGTGATACTAAAGGAAAGAAGAATTAAGAAGGGTTGCATACCTTCCTGCAGCACCTCAGGCAGCAGAGTTCTTAATTGTGGTGCAGGGATGCAGAGGCCTCAGTTTCCTTTTCTGTTAGGGGCTCAGAGCCTTTCCCACCTGTGTTACAGGGTTTTAGGAGATGACCTTGGGAAGCAAGGTGGAGGCATGTCTAGATCCTGCTCAGATCTGGAGACCT
The DNA here is from genome assembly GCA_004024945.1 of Uropsilus gracilis. Taxonomy (NCBI): domain Eukaryota; kingdom Metazoa; phylum Chordata; class Mammalia; order Eulipotyphla; family Talpidae; genus Uropsilus; species Uropsilus gracilis. The sequence goes on along the minus strand of PVHY01008567.1, from coordinate 48,141 downwards.
CTGACAGGAACATTGGGGCAGGTTCAGGGTGACCTCCGGATGCGGGAGGCGCCAGAAATCTTCCAATCAGGTGGAGGGAGGATCCATTTTTTCAGTGGTTCAGTGCTTTGTTCTGATTTTCCATCTGATTTAAGTAAAACTATTTCCCTGTGGCATCACTTCCAGAAAAAGGATGAGGACAATTAAAAATGGCAATAATGATAACAATGATAAGTACAATATAAATAAACAAGAGAAGAAACCTCAGCGGTTTGTGGAAAAGCAGTCTCGGGACTCCAGGCTGGTTCCGGGCTGGGCGGCTGTGGCTGTGCTGACCATGCAGACACCGCCAGCAGGGACGCAGCGTGGAATTTCTGGTGGCTTCTGGGGGCCCTGTTCTCTGCCTTCCTTCTTCCCCCCGACTCTTGGGAGGCTCTGCCTATGATTCCACAGATGTTGAGGCTGGAGCGCTGAACCAAGACTGATGGGTTCTGCTGGTCGAACATGCCTGGTGCAGTTCTGTGGGGCCACATCCTCTCCCCTGCACCCAGGAGGTGAGCAGCGGGGGCCCAGAGGCTGTGCTCTGACATTGGGGGCACTCAGAATGTTTCTTCCAGATTCCCAGAAGTCTACACACAGTGTCCCATATTCTATTTTTTGTCTGCTCCCTTGCCCTTCAACCCCTTTTAGTGCAGACCAGTGCTAGATTCTCGGTGCAGGGATGAATAGGCCCAGGTGTGTTTGTCCTGGGAGTTTTCTCGGATGTCTGAGTCCGTAAAGAATCATTTAAAATGGCTGACCTGACAATAATAGCTCTGCCTTCCATCTGACTGGTATCTCCCTATCTTCTGAGACCAGGGCTGCCATGCATTCCCGCCTTCCCACAGATTCTGGGGCGGACACAGCGACAGTGACAGCACCAAGGAATGGTCCAACGGACTCATGTCTCCTAACTGAGTGAGCCTCAAGAAGAGGCTCTCAGTGGACTTGGCTTCCTGGAGGAGGTGGCTTCTGAGTTACCCTTGGAATGGCTCCTGTTGAACCTGTGCCTGCCCACAGTGATATGGCCTTGGTCCCCTTAGAGAGCGGCCCCTGAACTGGATGAGTTACTGCAGCTGCCGCTGTACTGACTTTGGCTCTTACTCCTCCACAGCAGGTGGCCAACTCATCTTCCCCACTTCCATGCTTCAACTTCCAACCCTTTCCTGAGCTCCTTGGTGAGTGGATACTGGGTTGCAAGTGTTCCCTGTGACAGCACCGTTGCCTTCCCTCTCCAGCATCTGGCGAGCTGGACGCCTGGGGTGAGGAAACAGGCCATGAGTATGTTTCCCAGAATGACTGTGGCTCCCGGCAGGTCCTCTGCTGTCCAAACCCAACACGGGGCCATCACACTTTCTTTCTGCCACCCTTCCCTGTGCTCCTCCAGGCTATAGTCACTTCCCTACCCCATCCATCCCCAACTTGTTCCTTTGCTTCTTTTTCCCTCTTTCCACCTGACCCATCAGATTAGCAGCCCACAGTAATGGTTACCATTATTGGTCTCTGGTGGGTGGTGGGTGGTGGTCACAAGACTCCACCTGTGGGGAGTGGATGTTGCTAACTCCCTTTAGCACACGAGGCACCTGGACCCTGGCGCAGGAAGGTGTGCCTGTGGTCTTTTTGCTAGTGGGTTGTGAGACTGGGATGTGCTAGTGTGTGCTAGTATGTGTTGTTTTAAGCTACTTACTCTGCAGTCATGTCATAGAGCAGCCACAGAAAACTCATATTCCTGAGCTTCCAGCTTATTACCTCTCTTCCGAACTATGGCCTATTCCTTGTCCTCATACCTGCTTTCTGAAAGGTCCAACATTTCACTTCTTTAAAGCGAAGATTATTCCTTTTGGTCTAGAAAATCACCATGTCTGCCAGGTTGCCAGGGTCTGTGCCTGTGTGTCCTCACTAGTGGGGCAGGTCCCCACTCTTGCAGGGGTACCCTGAGAGTGCTCTCTGCAGCCGCTCCTAGAGCCTTCTGTTTCTGTCTCTGGACACACTAATCCCTTGTGTCAGGGCCTGGTCTTTGCCTTTCCCTCCAGAATGTTCTTCCATGTAATACTCCCCCACCCAGGCTCATGGGTCCCTTTTCTTGGCCTCTCTGTTCTTGTTCCTACTGGCAGCTACACTTACCTTCCTCTTCCCTTGTGGGCAGGCATACCTGCTGTGTTCTTACCCGGTGCGGGAACATGGCTGACAAATAGTAGGTGCTCGGAGAATATTTGCTAGAGGAAGGAATCATATTTCATTACTTTAAATACAAATGGATGTTGATAGATTCCTATATCTTCAGCTCCATTCTCTTCCTGAGTCCCAGATCTGCACATCCAAATACTTATCTGACACCTCAATTTGGATGTTTAGCAAGCATCCCAAATGTAATAACCTCAAATTGAATTCTTGTTTCCTGCCCATGCCCTCCAATCTATTGCAAACCCCAGTAGTTATCTTTGTTCTCAGTCCCCTTGGCATTTTCCATACCCATTTGGTCAGCAAATCTAATCCTGTGGCCTCCAGAATATACTCTGCAGCTCCCTCACCACCTGGACCCTCCTCAAGGTCACTCCAGCACTCATAACTGCTCTCTTTGCTTCCATGCCTGGTCCCCAGCAAGTTCAGACCAACTCTCTTTTAAAAACCACTAGTCTGTGGTCATTTCAGATTTATAGAAAAGTTGCAGAGCTAGCACAGAGTCAAAATGGTTGACATTTTGCATTACTCAGGTGTGTCTGACCAACTGAAGAATCATTGTGACACTGGCTATTATCTAAACTCATACTTCGTTCAGATTTCTCTGGTTCTTCCCTGATGTCCTTGTACTGCCCCAGGATCCCATCCAAGATGGGATCTGTGTTTTGGTGACAGTTTTGAGGAATACTTACCACGCATTTTGTTGACGATTTCTCCATTTGGCTTTATCTGGTGTTTATTTCTCATGTTAAACTTGGAGTTATAGTTTTGGGGGAGGAAAACCACAGAGGCAAAAACCTTCTAAGACCACAGATGCCATTCTTATCATAGTACATCAAGGGTCTGTGCTGTCTGATATTGTAACACAAAAGAAACACAGATCCATGAAACAGAATCAAGAGCCCAGAAATAAAATACAATAAAATGTACCTTATGCAGACAAGTAATCATAGGCAGGACTGAAGAACATACAAAGGGAAAAGAAAAGTCTCTTCAGTAAGTGATGTGAGGAAGAATATCCAGTCACATGCAAAGGAATGAAACTAGATCATTGTCTCACATCAAAGCAAAATTAATTCAAAGTGGATGAAAGACTTACCTGTAAGACTTGAAACCATAAAATACATGGAAGAGAATATAGGGGAAAACTTCTTAACCTCAACCTTATCAATGTCTTTGTGAATTCACTTCCAATGGCAAAGGGAATAAAAGTAAAAAGCAATGATAACATCAAACTAAAATGCTTCTGTAGAGTAAAAAAGAACCACTATGAAAATGAAAAATCAACTGGTTGAATGGCAGACAGTATTTGCAAGTCAGACATGTCATATATAAAGAATACATACAACTCAATAACAAAAAAAGTCAAACAACCTGAGAATCTGAAAAGACAGGTCTCTAAAGAAGACATGTGGGTGACTAAGAGACACATGAAAAGATGTTCATCACTTTTTGTTATCAAAACCATGAGATTATTACCTCACACCTGTGAGCATGGTGATTATCAAAAGACAAGAACCAGTAAGTGAGGAGAGGGTGTGGAATGAATACCTTATATGCCATTGGTGTGGATGCAAAATGATGCAGCCATCATGGAAAGAAATATGGGGATTCTTTTAAAAAATTAAAAATAGAAACTCCATAGGAGCTACTTATCACTTTTTGGGGGATTTATCTAAAATATATGCAAACACTATTTGAAAAAGTAAGTGTACTTTTATGTTCAGTGCATCATATTTATAATAGTCAAGATATGGAAACAACTTAAGTGTCCATCAGTGGATTAATAGATAAGAAGATGAGGTAAATGAACATGATGAAATACTACTTATGTATAAAAAAGATGAAATTTTATCAATTGTGACAACATGGGTGGGCTTAGAGGGTATTATGCTGAACAAAGTAAGTCAGATAAAGATAGATACAGTATGACTGTTCATATGTGGACGATAAAACAAAAGTACAAAAATAAAAAGAAAATTCTTAGATTATAAGGACAAAATGGTCGGTACCAAGGGGAAGAGGGACAGGGTGGGTAAATTGGATCAGAGGGGTAACTCTATGATGCTGGGTGGAAACTGGACTTTTGGTGATCATAACACAGCACATACAGATGTCAGATTTTAATGCCACACACATAAACCTAAATAAAGTTATAAAACAATGTTATGTCGATGAATGTTAAAAGAAAACAAGGATCCATGCTGTCAGTGTGACCTATCACTATTGAGGTTGAAGTTCATCAGATGACTGAGGTAGCTTTTGCTGAGTTTCTCCACTAAACAGGGACTTTCCCAGTTACTTTCTCTGTTCTCATCTTTGGAAACAAGTCCTTGAGAGCAATCCATATTCAAGGGGCAGCAGGGGAAAGGAATTAAACTCCATCCTGGAAGGAAGAGTGGCAAACATCCATTATTTGGAGTTCTGTGTGGAAGCTTTGCTGCTTTCCGTCCGTCCGTCCGTCCGTCCGTCCGTCCATCATGTTGCCATGAAATTATGAGTAATTGTTTTTCTTTGGGTTGTAATTCAGTACTATATTATTTATCTCCTGCTCAGATTCTTTTGTTCATCTGACGTGCCTCTGTCTCTTTGTGCATCACCTACTTTCCAGCTCATGGTGATGTAGGCTCACCTGGTATGTTCCATAGAATCAGCCATCTCCCCAACAACCCTGGTACCCTTTATTAGAGGGCTGAATTAGAAACCATGGTCTGGGCTCACTGGATCAAGGGTCTTAAAAAACCCCCAAATGAGACATTTCTTTTTTCACTTGCAATGAAGTTTTATTCCTGCTTCCCTTTTCCATCTTGTTTTAAGCCATAGACTACTACAACGAACTCATTCCTGTTCATTGTGCCTTCCTTTATACTCCAGTGTCCTCACAGGTCACTGACTGCCTCAGGTTGCAGTGAAATGCCTCTGCATGCTAAGTCCCTGAGCTGTGCTAAGGGCCCTTATCTTCCTTGCTTGTATAGTCTCCCAGCCTCTAGGAAAAGGCCTGGCACCTGGCAGTGGTGAGCAATTCAGTGTGGCCTGAGTGACCACCTGCATCTGTGCTGCCATTTGCATGTGCCAGCCTCTTATGGAAAACTCGCTCTTCCTTAGACAGGCTTGGGTCAAAGGAGCCATGAAGCTCTTGTCTGGTTGTCTTCACCCACAAAACTGACCTTTCCTCTTGCTTCTGGAGCTCTCTGTGAGGTCTCCTCCATGAGAGCATCCCCCATAGGGAGCTATACTAGCTTGCTCATGGACTGAGCTCCCTGATGGTGTGAACTGTGATGGGCCTGAATTAGGACCCCAAAGCTCTTGGCATTTGTGCAGTGAATACTGGGGCTCTCCACTCAGGTCCCCCTGGCCATCTTCCATATATGCCTCCATATGTGAGAGGATGAGCAAGTCATGGGGGGCCATTTCTGATCCCTAGAACAAACTGGGGGGCCTGTGGTGAAAGCTATGTCCCCCATTGCTTCCTTCTTTCTCCTTCTTTGGTGAAAAGAGCTGGAGGGTGCAAAGTTCATTTCTAGCAGAGCTCTCTGATATTTCACTGGCTATAAAGGAGGTCCCATCATCCCTAGTCTTATCTTAAAATCTCCTTGATGTTTGTGCCTTTCCCCCCCTACTTCTGAAGATCAATAATATTGCAGAAGTGAGAGATCAAAGTTTTTCAAGTGGTGGGCGAGCAGGGATGGGGCTGGGGGTGTGTGTGTGGAGGGGTAGTTCCTATTAAATGCCTCCCTGGACAATGCCTCTAGATGCATAGAAACCTGCTGTTACCTGCCCTCCTCTTCCCTCCCCCCTCCCCACGTTTCACTCTGCCCCTCCCCCCCCTCCTCTCTCCCATAAACAAAGCCACAGCCTCAAACAACATCTTGTAAAGCACATTATAAAATGCTTCTAATAAATCCCTAACAGCCTGGGCCATAACCAGCGGAGAGAAAGGTGATTATGACACGAAAGTGTCAGGTTAGAACAACAAATTGGGCCATGTGAGCAGGGATTTATTCCTCCCTGTAAGTGTGCTATAAAGGTCCATATAATTTCACAAGTAAATATGAACATTGCTTAGTAAATGGCTCCTGGATTTAGAGCCCCAGGACCACAGGAAAGAATAGATAAGCGCGAACAGTGCAGTTTCGAATAGGGGGCAAATCAGCCTGAGGGCTGTCCACCACATGGCAACCCATGGCAAATGTGTGGACATCCTAGGTCAGGGCAGCAGGATGCCTGGGCTGTCCTGGGAGCTAGGGCCCAGACTAGAGGGACTGATGGGTCAGGGATTCTTATGAGAGTCGATGGCACCTGGAAGGAGATGGGAAGACAAGGAGGAGCCAGGCACCTCTCTCTGGGTGGGTGGGGCATGGTCAGGGCCAGGAGAGTCAGCAGCCAGGAAGGGGTGACTGGCCTCCAAGTTTGCTGGGGACAAGAGGTCTCAGGATTGCTACCCTCTTATGGCTGGGACAATTGGTATCATTGGCAGCCCAGAGAGCACTGGCCCTGCTTCACTGCATACTGCCTCTGTGGATGGTGACCTAGAAACAAGATATGGGGAAGAGGGGAAAGGGAGGGGCTTCAGAGACAATGGAATTTGATTTACATCAGTGTTTCCCAAGTCTGGCTATACTCAAAAGACTTTTTTAAAAAATACTTTTTTCTTTTTTTTTAATTTTTAAATTTTATTGGTTATTTACTTTAAGCATTATACACATTTGTTCCTCCCCACATGTTGTTGGTTCCCTTGGGAATGCTCCCCCCAAAACCCCCCTTCCTCCGGTCACTCCCTCTCCTTTCTCTTTACTGTTTATTGGTCCATTTAGCCCTTAAGTATTTTATTTTCTTTCCCTCTGGAGCATTGTTCATATCCTGGGTGAAGTTCAGTGTTCCAGGGGCACAGTAGACTACGCGCTTCATCTATTTCCACCTCCAGCCCTGACCCAAGCACCTGTGGACCGTCAAAAGACTTTTAAAAATAATTTCTTGTCCCATCTCAGTCCACACCAAGGGGTTTGGGACAGGCTGTGGCAGGACTCTCCGGGATTCTGAGGAGCATGGGGGCCTTCTCCAACTCACCCCGTGCTGCCACTGAACCTTCTTGGAGCTGTCCCAGCTGTTCCACTGCTTTTTTGTCGTCCAGTTGCTATCACCCTCCCTCTCCCTTCACCCCTACCCTCACTCCCTTATTTAAACCAGATTGGCTCAAACAAATCTGACTGACTATACAGCCATGAATCCACCAGGAACACAGGCTGACCTTAACCCTACCTCCTACCCTTTTATGGACACAGGGTAAGTAAGGAATGATGACCTGCATCTTCAATGCAAAGATGAGATTATATAAAAAGTCCATCTTAACAAGCACTTGTGGTTTTTTTTTTTTTTTTTTTTTTTTTTTTTTTTTTTTTTTTTTTTTTTTTTTTTTTTTTTTTTTTTTTTTTTTTTTTTTTTTGAGACTAGGTCTTGCTATTTTTTGCCTGTGGAAATGCAGGCTCTCGTTGCCCGGGGTACCACAGACTCAAGCAATCCATAGCCTCTGTTTCCCAGATAGCTGGGATTACAGGCATGTGCCACCATGCCCAGCTATTTTTTTGGGACTAGGTCTTGCTATGTGCCCCCGGCAGGACTTGAACTGCGATCCCTGGTCCTGGTTGTGGCTTCCTAGGCAGCTGCTTACAGGCACGAGCCACCATGCCCGGCCAACAAGCACTTGTTTTGTAATCAAGATAAAGACTTCACTGGGGTGCGGTGGTGGCATGCACCCATAATCCCAGGCATGAGAGGTTGCAGCTAGGAATCACTTGATTCCAGGGTAGTTTGAGACTACCCTGGGCAACATAGTGAGACCTAGTCTCAAAAAAATAGCCAGACGTGGTGGTGTGTGCCTGTAATCCCAAGTTCCTAGGAGGCTGAGACTAGGGATCACTTGAGTCCATGGGTTCAGGACCACCCCAGGCAACATAGTGAGACCTAGTCTCTTAAAAAAAATAGATAAAGGTAAAGACTTCATGGGATGTGTGCTTCTCTGGCCTCTCTTCACACTGATGGCTGGGTCTGACTGGTCTCTTCATTCAGGTGGCCATCAGGGCTTGGCTGGTAGGAAGCATAGACTCTAAATTTAAACCCAAAATGTCTTTCTGTGCAATTTGGCTTTGAACTATCTTTACTGATCAGAAATTTCGATGGTGAGCGTTAGGCTGGTGTGGCACAGGCTCTCTGTGATGACCTGTGTGAGAGGGTGATCAGGGCTCTTAGGAAAGGGAGTTTGGTCTCCATGGAAACCTGATTAGTCAGTGAAAAAAGTCTCAGCTCCTGTCCTGCTTCTGCCAGGAGGTGTTGTTCCCGCCCTTTCCAGGCTGCCACCCTCTGAATCCCAGCACTGGCTGCCTGCAGCCCCAATCCTGCCCAGACCCTGTAACTGCAGTGCCTTCACCACCCAGCCCTCATCTGCTCATACAGCAATGTGTCCAGGGTCTTATTTGGTGCTGGTTTCATTTCCTCTCATTATCTTATGAATGTGGATGGCAGACAGAGATTTAGAATCAGAGGTTGGGTCCCAGTCCCATTTCAATGAATGATTCTCTGACCTTAGACAAATCACTCAACCCCTTGGAGCCTCAGCCTCCTTCTCTGTGTCATAGGGCCAGTGGGCCTGTGAACGCGGCATCTAACAATGTACATGTATCCAGCTGTATTTGGTGTTCATTGTGATGGTTACCACTCTCCCTGACTTCCTTCTTTTCCTCCGCAGGTTGTTGAGATGATCTAATGAGCTAATAAATATAAAATCCACATGGGAGGTGCTGAAACCATACTCAGAACTATCCGGGTAATGAGTTTAATGTCCAGGAGATCTTCCTCCTCCTGGACAATGTTGGATTCTGGAGCCACTGCCCATCTGTATGAGGCCATGGAGCCCCTAGTTTACCACCTCTTATATCTCACCATAGGAGTAACAAACACCAACTCTTCTCCTTTCCCTCAGCTCTCCCAAGGCTTCCCTTCTTTGAGGGACCTCATTCAAGTTCAAATTTTCAGGAAGGAAGACTTGGGTCTCATGATCTTGGAGGTGGTGATCCCCTTAGACTTTACAGCGGTTTCTGATGGTCATCTATCCTGAGAAGTCCATTTTCATGCTCAACTTGACATTGTTCAGACCACTGTCACTGCTCTCCAAGCTGAAAGGTTTTCATTCCTTATGGCTCTAAGTTTGCTCATCCTCTAGGGTGCAGGCCTGGCCCTGCTTCCCTTAGAAGTCTTGCTTGCCACCAGTTCCTCTGACTTTTCTGGCCCCTCACAAAGCTTCCACACCAGTGCTAGGCTGGATGTCTCCTCTTGGCCTGTCACCTCCACCCACTTGCTCTGTGCAAAGTGGACACTCACCTCTGTGGACTACCTTCTCTTAGGCTTCAGCTTGGGTTTAACTGAGGGGATGAACCAAAACAATTCAGAATGGTGGGGGGACATATGCCCTGCTCCACTTTCCTACAGCATTGCCTCCAGTTGCTACAGTTCTTGTTCAACAGCCTTCCACACAGGTGTCCTCTGCCTTCTCCAATATCTCCTCTTCTTCACCTTTTCGGGCCTAGGACCACAGTACATATTATCCCTGAGTCTTTTCCTAAACCCTTTCCACATAATTTAAAACATTAAAACTTGCCTCAATTATCCAACTTGAGTGAGCCATCTGTTTCTTCCTGAGCCTGCCACATATCTGGTTTCTGAAGGTGCAGTATCCAATTTAATACTTGAGAATTTATGGGTTAAGTCATCCTTCAGTGATTTACCTCTTTCCCATCAAGGCCAAAGATTTAAAGGAAGACATGAATGTCATCTAACTCTTTCTGTCCCTCCTTTTACATAGGGTTGGCCTCTTCTTGGGAATGGAGAAAGTGCCCACAAAATTGCCTAAAGAAAGGGCTACCCCTTGTGTGGGCTTCTAACTGCCTTTCTTTCACTGTTTTTGCCTGAGATCTGCAGTCTTTTCTCAGTTCCAAAGTGTGAACTTGGTTTCCAAGTCTCCCCATGCCTACCCAGCTCAGAACTTGCCTTTTGAGGCACCTGGTAGACCTTGGTCCTTAGACCTCAGTGACAGGGGTTTCTGGCCATGGATGGTGATCTCACACTCCTCCTGGATAGTGGGAACCGGGTGGCAGGCTCTATCCTGCTGAGCAAATATGATCCTGAGGCCAGAGACTGTTAGCAGAACTTAGCACTCAAGGCTGGTATTTCACTAAATCAAGCTTCTTCAAGACCACAGCACCCACCACCTTTCAACTGTAGCTGGCGCTACACAGTTGGGATTCAACCTTTACTCTATGTCTTTGTGCGAGAGTTGTCTCATATATAATGGGGTGTTTTGTTCCAGACCATAAATCACAGCACCTGGGTCCTGTGCCTTCTCCTTTTCTTGGCCTTAGCATAGAGCAAATGGCCCAGAAAGGCTTACAGAATCAAATGCTGTTGAGGCCTATAGCTCTAGGGGGTCCTCAATGGCTGGTAAGCCTGTTTTAACACCCATGTGATCATGGCATATGGGGAATGCACTCTCTTAACTGTCTTTTAGCTCCTTTGCTGTGTCCTGACTAGGCTGCTAGGCTACAGCTGTGTGTGGAGAGGGTCCTGCCCCAAGGGACCCCCCTGGTCACCACAAAGACATTCCTTGGGGGAGGGAAGCTCCATTGGCAGGACCATGCCAGCACCTCAAGGAAAGGCCACATGCCAATCCAATCCAATGCAAACCCAGGCTGAGAGGAGACTGCTGCTTTCATCTTTGCAGAGAGGTCCCTAGAATTGTGCCCTCACTCTCTACCTCACCATAGTTTATGCAAAAATAATAAATATTGAAGAATAAATAATGAAACACGTGGCCCTTCCAGCTTTCCCATTATTCTCACAGGTATGTGGCCTAGAGAGTTCTTCCCTGTTCTGGTCTCAGTCTCCTCATCTATAAAATGAGAGTGGGACTGAATCAGAGCTGCCCGGTAGAAATTTGATGTGAGTCACATATATAACTTTAAGTTTTCTGATAGCCTCATTAAAAAAAAAATAGAAGTGTGTGAATCAATTCTATAACACATATCATTGAATGCCAACATACGTCAACTTGTCTATTATTTCAACTTATGAGATCATTTTACATTAGATTCTTCATGCTAAGTTTGCAACTTTGTGTTTTACACCTGTAGCACATGCCCATCATATCTGTCATATCCCAGTGCTTACCAGCCACGTGTCAGGTGCCCACCACTTTGGGCAGCACAGGACTAGATGACCCTAAAGTCCCGTCTCATTCAGATGGTCACACCTGTGCTCTGCCAGAGACAAGACTCTCCATCTCCTGCCTTCCTTCTCACAAGGAAATGCAATACAAGGTGCCCCGGCTGTCCTTTACCGACCGGCACTGCCCTAGTCTCTGGCTCTGCAGAATGAGATGCCATGACTGTCTCCCAAGCCACAGGGATCTGGCCCCAGTGCTTCTCTCAGCCAAAGTGTGAGCTTGGTGTCCAAGTGCCCCCCTGCCCACCCAGCTCAGAGCTTTCTTTCTGGCCAGGAACCCATGTCACCCAAGTCTGATGACCACTGTAGGCAGGAGTGATGGGGGATCCGAAGGTGCCATGGCAGGGTGGGTGGGTGGGTAATATGTCTGCCATGGGGGAGGCAGCCACATAATGTGTCTTCCAAAGGGGATGGCCCTGAGGGTGAAAGGAGTGCTGTTAAAGTTGAGTTAGGAAAAGGATGGCTTCATGTAACTAGGATGCACAACATTCTACCAGGAGAGGTCAAAGAGCATGACTGAGACAGAGTCCCCTGGCTCGGGAACTGCAGAAGGGGGATGCTCTGCACTAGAGGCTGAGGGCAGGGCTGGAGAGCTAGGGTTAGGGCTAGAGGATTAGGGTTGGGGCAGGGGTCAGCAGGATGGTTGCTGGGCCAGCACTGACTCAGACAGCAGCAAGAACACCTGTGATGCTGAAACGCTGGCCCTGAGCCCAGAGGGACAGCCCTGCTCACCTATCCTGGGTGCCCAGATGAGAACAAGGCAGGAGACAAGAAGAGTGGGGCACTGCTATTCTCATCATTGCCACAGGTGGGTATTTGTGTGGGGGTGCTTTGGCTGCCAGTAGAGGAAAATCTGCAGCTGGGGATCCCAACAGCAGGTGTGTATGAGGCCACAGACACAGATTGCAGGGGCAAAAGGTCAGATGGCCAGTGGCCGAGAGCACCCTGGGCCTCTAGCCCGCTCCACACAATGGCTTTTGTGAGTAGGTTATGAGCAGCAGGAAGTCCTTGGTCCACCGTCCGCCCCCCCCCCCCCCAAGAAGACAGATTGGAAGAGGCACCCCTGTGACCTCGAGTTGGGAGCTGAAAGGGACCCATTCTTCCTGGCCATGGGGCCGGGGTGGAGGGGAACAGTGCTGGGCTTTGACCCCAGGGAAGTGTGACTGGCCCAGTGTTCAGGCCTCTGCCCTGCAGCAGCTGTAGTTCTGCGCTGACCTCATGGGCTTGTCCTTCCAGTTGGAGTGACCGGGCCTTTTCTTCCCCTGCAACTCCTGTGGGCCAGGCCTGGCATCTTTGCTGCTATCTGCAGGCACATAGCTCGTGTCCCCCTTCCTTGGCTGACCTGTGCTGCGACCTCTCGTGAGGGCAGACAGAGGTTTTCAGGAACAAACACATGTGGGCCTGCTGCCAAGACAGAGAGCGAACCCTTGTCTTTGAGGGCCCAGGGGTCAGGTCTGGGGCTCTCCTGTTCCCCATGGCCCCCCACCCTCCTGGCATCTTGGGGTTACTCTTCGTACACTCAGTTGACAAAGCAGGCAGCCTATGCTGAGGGAAGGGCCCTGTTGTGAGGGTGAGATGGTGTTTCCTCCTGAGAAGATTTCATGCAAACCTTAAGCCCTTCTGCACTGCCTTTCGGTACCCCGGGCTTGTTCTTCGGAGTGGGGGTGAATCTAGTGGTGTTGCATGACTTGGGAGACCCCTGGACACTGCTGTGCTGTGCTGAATACAGGTTGCGCCAAGCCTGCCTGGGAAACTGTCCCTTTTTCTGGCCTCGCTACCCTTGTGAGATCATCTCTACCTCACATCACTGACCGATTGCCAGGGGCAGAGCCCACCAAGCTCCTCTTTCCCCAGGGAACCAACCCCTAGGCTAAAGGAATCAAGTTCGAAAAGGCACACAAAACCAACATGGCTGTCATAAAGGATGGAGTCTTCTCTTTTGTTTGTGTGTCATTTAAAAAAAATATATATTATTTATTTAAGTATATATGTATTACATCATTGTCTACCCTGAGGTTCTCCCACCACCTATAACTCATGAACCATCTTAAACTCTTCTGCCCATCCCTCCCCCAGATTTTACCCTCCTCCTCTCCTGCTCTATGTTTCAGTTCTGTTGACAGTTTTAAGTTTTTCTTGTCCATTTGTTTGATTGTTTTCCCTATATCCTTCTTATAAGTGAGACCATCCAGTATTTCTCTTTCTCTTTCTGGCTTATTTCCACTAACATGATTCCTTCTAGCTCCATCTATGTTGCTGCCAATGACATAAATTTGTCTTTATTGATTGATGAATAATATTCCATTGTGTACATGCACCACGACTTTCTGACCCATTCGTCTGTTTTGGGACATTTGGGCTGTTTCCATACCCTGGCTATTGCAAGTAGTGCTACAATATACATCTGAGTACAGGTGTCCTTTTGAAATAATGCTTTTATATAAAGGATGAATCTTTATACTCACTGATCCCCAGAGAGAAGAGGTAGGACACACAACCACATAGGATCCCCAGAGAGGGGCCCAAGACAGAGAGAGAGGAGTTTGTGGGTGAGGACCTTCACTGTAATCTGCAGGACGGAATGGGTGGGGTGGGGTGACCAGTCTTTGGACTGACTAGCTTGGGCTCTGATCTGTCCCGAGCCCTGGATCTGACCTTGGGAGTTTCAGGGCAGAGGGTGGTGGCCTGGAACAGGGCGTTAGCAAAGGAGGTGGGGGTGTAGGCCCTGGTTTGCTGTCTCTGGGACCTAGTCAGCCCTGGCAGGGGCAGACCTCCAGACTCAGCAAGACCCTGCAGTGATTCCAGCCATTGTGCTATTATTACCTTCAGTGACATGCTTTTCCTGCTCCTTGAACTCTGGTTCAAGCATCAAGTTCCCTGGGAAGTCTTCCCTGCTCCCAGGAGAGGGTCCCCCAGATGGAGTTATTCCTTCCTCCTGTGGAACCTGCCTGGCCCTCAGAGGTCCCCACTGTTCTCCACCAAAGTGTGGGTGTGCTCACAACTGACTTCTCACCAGGGGGAATGGAGGCCTGAGGTCTCACTGGTCTCAGGTCCCTGTGCCTGCCACAGTTCTGCACAGTGCAGATCACTGACTGATCAGGGATGTCACCAAGCTCCAGAGGTTGCTGCATCTTCGGGGACTCAGGACCATGCCTACTGCCTGCACCCCTCTTGAGAAAATGGCAGGAGGCACCGTGTGGAGGCCAGCCAGGGGCGTTTCTGTTCTCCTGACTCCACAGGGGAGCACTGCTGCTGCCCCGTCTGCTGGAGCGGAGCGTGCCTGGAGGAGCTCTAATTCTAGTGTTTAGGAACTCGTGGGAGTCCTTCAACCCCTGAACTTCCACATAAAGTATACATGTGCTTTTTCCGAAGGAGAGAAGATCAAGGCCATTCATCAGGGCTTGGAAACACGCCAGACTGGGAGCGAGTTAGAGCCGTAGAATGGATGGTGCCTGTCCAAGCCGAGGGCAGAGCTGGGTCTGGGCACCTGCCACTGTCCAAGTCCAGGTCTGAGCAGCTCATACCACGTTCCTTGTGGGGTCCCCTACCTCTGTGCCCTTCCTTCTCTCACCCTGGGGTGCCTCATCCAGGGCAGTGTTCCCTTTCAGGTTGATCCTGGACACAGGTAGGAGTGCTGTCCTTAGTTCCAGATGGTTACCCTGAGGCTGGTCTGACTCTGATTTTGTGTCTTATGCTGTTCCTTGTGCCAAAGACTTGTCCATGCTCCTCAGGCTCCTGCACCTCTGACTTCTGCTGCCCAGGCTGGCCTGGCCTGCGTGAGCCATGGAACAGACTTTGCAGATGTCACATTTACAGTCACGACAACAGCAAGAGTCACATGGCTGTTTTCATTATCATCAGCAGAAATAACAGCAGCATTAATAGGAGCAGTAAAAAAGCTGGCATCCACTGGTTGCTTACTCTGGACCAGGCGTCTCTGTGTGCTCATACACTCGTGAATCCCACAACTCTATGAGGCTGCTGCTCTTATTTTCCCTGAGTCCATTTGACAGAGGAAAACTGAGGCACAGAGAAGTTTAGTTACTCACCCAAGGTCCAGGTGCAGCCTACTCCCCAACTCACACCTGTACCCCCAAAGCTTGTTGCTGAGTGAGTGCCTGCCTGCCCACTTGTTCTGGGGGCCTGATACATTGTTGTCCCAGGAAGCCTGTGTCCCCTGCCTCCTTCAGAGCCTCACAGCACCATGTCCTTCCACATGAAAGCTCTCATCCCACAAGATTGCTGTCACCATTGGGTGAGTTCCACAAAGGCAGGGACTGGGTCCCTGTTGCCTTCCATTGCAACCTTGCACTTGGCACACAGCAGGTACCCCAAACTGATGGAAGCAGCAGACCACCCCCAGGGTTTTGTCTGGTTCTGCTGTGGGGAGCAGCCGTGGTTTTGGCCCCTGCCTAATTCCCAGTGTGCTGCTTACACGTCACAGGGGTCCTGGAGAGAAGGAGGCAGTGATGACAAGGTTACAAACGTAATAGCCAACCCCTCTCATTGCTTGTAGGGCTGGGTTGATGGGAAGTGACAGCTCTTCTTGTATCTTGACCTCTTCTACCCGCTTCCTGGCTGCTCATAGCCCAGAAGCTGATTGGGAAGAATTGGCCTGGTTTTGCTTAAGCAAACAAGCCATGAAAAGGGCATCAGGGGTTACTGACCAGGCTTACAGGAACCTCTTACTATAGGCCTGGCCCCTATGCCCTTCACTGCCTTATAGTTTCCCTGCTCTTAGGAACTGCTGTCCTGCTGTTCTGCTCTTACTCCCTGAGGCCACAGGGGCGAGGGGCTCTGGGATCCTGGTCTGACCAAATATCAGCCTATAAGATGAGGGGCATTGGCACTCTTGCCCTAAGAGTCAGCTCTTGGAGTGGTGGGAACATCTGCGGAAGCCTCAGCCTCACAGGTTGCCAGGTCTAAGCAGGGCTCACTGTCTGAAGCCAGATTCTCACAAGGTGATAGGAGGGGAGGCACTGGGAAGGCCCAGGGGCCAGAGAGGTAGGCAGATGTGGAGAAGGTGACTTGGGGGTTCCTGAGCCAGAGCAGGAGTGACTAGGAAGGCTTAGAAACCACAAGGGTAAGCTGAAGTTGCCCGTGGCTGATAGACACCAAACTGGACTTATTGTGAAACCAGAATGGATGTTCTCATTGGTCATCCTGGGGGTTGACTCCTGTCTACCCAGAAACTCTGTTCTCTTTGGAGCTCTTGTTCAGCTGTCAAGCCCTGTTGACTGCCTACTGCCTAAGCGCATGCTCATGCCCATGCTGGAGACGAGTTTTGCAGCAATGGGGGGCAACAACCTGTGCAACCTATGGTGACCTGGGACAGAATGGGGGGAGGGGTGTACAAGCACCAGGTGCTTCCCCAGGCAGACAAGTGGGGAGGGGCTAGAGAAGGGCCTGGGCTGGAGTGCTAGGGCTGTTCAGGCAGAGGGATTATGAAGGGTAGCCAAGAGCCTCCAGAGTGGGTGGAAGTGCACCCCCTGGCTGTGGCACCGCGAGGACCACCACTCAAGCCCGTTTTGAGCACAACCTTGCGTTGTCAGCGCACCTGGCACAGGGCTGCAATGTTCGGCTCACCCTGCTGAGTTGTGTGACTCAGTGGACTGGGCAGTGGATAAGGAGACATGGAGCGTCCCTCCCACCCCTTTTTGAGTACAAGGCACTAGACTTGAGAAAAAACTGTCTTCATGGAGCTTATATTAACCTTTGCCATCAGCTCTAACTTTCAGCTTTTCACCTGTAAAATACAACTACTTCTGTCTCTAAAATCTCCAAATTCAGGGTAATTTACAGTTGTAAACTGAGATGATTGCAGTTGTGGAAAACAGAACCTGTCCTTTCCTGAGGATATACACACTACCACCTGCCAACCAGCTCCCAATATCATCACCACCACCACCCACCATCTCCACCAACCACAACCACCATCACCGCCATAACCATCACTACCTCCACCACCACCTCCACTCTTCCCCTACCATCCCCAGTCCACTATCTTCATCACCACCCCTTCTGCCATCTTCACCATCACCACCACCACTGCCACCATCCTCACCCAAACCGGTAAGTATAGAGCAGTCCAGCTTCCTGTGGACTGATCACACATCTCTAGGCTCCAGTCAGCTTCTTTACACCAGGCAGGGCCTGCTCAGACATTCATGTCACACCCCTGAACCTTGGTGTCTTCTCTTGCTTGGCTCATGGGCTTCACAAGAAAACCCATGTCACCTGTGTGTTTAGGTGAGCTACCTTATTGGCGACTTCCAACTCACTGGCTCTATTCTTTTGCTGGAAACAAAACACTGAAACAATTACTGTTTAATTTCAAATGAAAGGAGCACTGGAGGAGACATGGTGTGACCTTTTCTGTGTATGAATCTATAGATAGAGATATATAGACATTGGAATTTATTTCCCCAGGGAGAGAAGTGCCACCGTGCTGCCAGCTGGGTTTGTGTTTGGAACTGAGTTTGTGTACAGTGTGATGTGTAATTTATTTCCCCAGGGAAGATCAGCTAAGATGGCGCCTCTGATTCTGAGTAGAGGTTCCTTTTTCTTTTTCTTTTTTCTTAAATAAACCAATTCACCCCCACACCAGAAGGGAAATTGTCTACTCCAGCCAGATGCTGGATTTGACAGGTGTCTTCGGGCTTCACTAAGCCTCTGGATGCTGGTCCCTGCAAGCCCCCTGGGGTCCCATGTCACCCAACTTTTTTCTGTTGTAGACTAGGGTAGGGTTGGTGGCAGGGCTGCAAAGTGAGGGAGGCCAAGGGCACATTGCTGGGTTGGTGTGGCCTTTCACCTTCCTTTAGAAAATCTGTGCCTTGGCTCACCTGGATGGGAGCTGGTGTTGGAAAGAGATGTCTTTCTGATGTCTGTACCCCTGCTTCCAGATGCACCATCCCTTCCTCAGCCAGAGCCACTTAATGAGGCAGGCGGGTCTTTATGCCCCAAGTAAATAAGTAAGTGCTCCAGTTCTGCTGTTGCTCTCCTCCTCTGTGTCTGATGGCTGGAAGATTAGAAATATTTAGAAGGCATTATTTAATTAGTTAACAAATGCAATTCTTTAATTTTGTAAATTCAGTAGGCACAAGTGCCCACCCACCTGTTCTGGTTGCCATAACAACTTTAAATTTCATTTGTGGTCTCTGCTGTTTTCTCTTTAATTGTGTATACATGTGTGTTTTGTTTGTCTGCATAAGCGTAGTTCCCTTCCCCTCCTTCTCTTCCACCAAGTCCCTACCTTGATGCATTCTATTTATGTCATTCTCTTTGATGCTTCTATTTCAGTTGGGATCTTACTTTACCCCCTTCCCTCACCGTTGGGGGTCTGAGGTAAAGGTACCATCTTCATTGACTGAGCTTATCCATCAAGAGTTCCCCAAGGTGCTTTCAGATACATTAGACACAAGGGAATGCCAGGAATTGCTGTGTTGTGAGTCCAGGGACATGGAGAGGGCCCCAAGAAACCCAAATATCAACTAAGCCCTGTGTTAAGGTGCCGGAAATAACTCCACTGAGAAGTGGTAATTCTGCCCCCCCCCCAATTAGAAGAAAAACTGGTGCTTCTGGGAGGGGTGAGCTCTGGGAAAGGTGCTCGTGGGGGAATCATGACTGACCCAGCAGTGCTGCTGGTGCTTGGGGTGGAGCAGGAACCAGGCGGCGTTAGAAGAGCATACCACTCTGACAAGAGAACATCTGAGCTCATGTTCTCCTGGTGCTGCTGCTGTCTAAAACATTTGCCTGTTTTGCCTGTGCCATCTTCCCTGAAAGGCAGCGAGGGAGTCACAGCCTGGAGCTCCAGCAACCAGTGTTCAGAGGTTGGTAGCTCCAGATTTCCTGGGCCTCTAGAACATGGTATACACAGGACATCTGTGATGCGGGCCTTCCCTAGGATGAGCAGGAGCAGGGGTACATGCTGAGTGGGGTCAGGAAAGCAACTTGAAAGAGAGAGCAAGCCCCAAAATTTTCAGCACCATCCGCAGCAGAAGTCATTCGTGAGGGACCCTGGAACTAGAACTAGACATGTGAAGGGGGAACTGAAGGGAAACCGAAATTGGGGGAATATTTTAGGCTGGGTTTCCCCACATGCAAAATGGAGCTAAGCATTTGAGTGCAAGTGGCTGTTTAGGAGGTGAACTGGCAGGTAGCACTGGCAATGGAGTGGAGGAGCAAGGAAGCAGGGAGGACATCAGTCAAAGGGATGTTGTTGAACAGGTGACAGTGGGAAACTCTGGGCAGGTATGGAACATGCTGGAGGGGTCTCAGTCTGAGGGGTGAACAAGTCAATCTCCCATGCTGGAGCTCACGGATAGCTGTTTCTGGGGTGTTGGTTCCGCAGACCTTGTGAGTCAGGGGGCAGCTACAGGTGCAATGGGGTGTTGTGGGTGTGGATTGCAAGTGCTCAGAGGGGGTGTGAGCAGGAGCCAGCCTACCCTACGGTTTGCCCCTTGCACTGCCCCTTGCATGTCTAGTGAAGTCTACTGTGTCCTCACAGCTCCTTCCAAACAGTGACTGACCATGATTCCTCTCTCTCTCTCTCTCGCCCTTTTTAAAAGAAAAAAGCAACTAGAGGGTTAATGAGAAAAATTGAAGATTTTGCTCTTGCAGTTGGTTCTGAGATTGTAATTGACTTTCATCATATTCTCTTCTACCGCCAGTTCTGAATTCTCATGCTCAGCCAGCATTTCTGCTGTTCTTTGCTTGTCTGTAGAATAGACCAAGTCATTATTCCCAAGAGGACGGGCCCCTGGGCGCTTTGGGTTTATCAGACCACTGGCTGCCGCAATTGCCCACTCATGATTATCAGTGGGTACCAAGAGGGACCCCAGTGAGTCATTTGAGTTCCAGACACACTCCTTTCTGCCCCCTTTCGGCAGAAGAAATAAATCCTAACTCCTTGTGGTAATCAGTGCCAATTTCCAATGGCAGCTTGAGAACTCCTTTCTTTGTCTGCTGGTGTGTCAGCATGGGGAGCCCCTAAGACCCAGGCAGCTGTCCTAACTCTGGGGTCAGAGACATCCCTGCCTTTCCTCTGCTTCTGATTACAGTGTCCCATTACGCTACTGCTGCAGTGAAGGAAATGTCCCCTGGATCCTCCTGGGGAACAGAGTCAGCGTGTTTTCTGTTCTAACGCAAATTCATCGCAACAAGGGTACCTTTCTGAGACTGCTGTTCTCTGCCAAGGTAGTTCTGGCATTTCCACCTCACAGACTATAGGCCATTATTGTTTCCAAGCTTCAAGGAAGCATGCCAGCGCTATATCAGACCTGGCTCTAGATGTCCTTGCCAGGGCACTAAGTCCTAAGCTGTGGAGAGTGCTCTCTTATCAGTGAACACTCTGTCTTATGACCCACCCATAAACTTCATGCATGCTCGCTCAAGAGCCACTCCAGGCATAGTCTCCAAGTTCCTGCAAGAGTTTTTCTGCTGAATAATTCCTTACATGGGAAGCAACATGCTTCCCTTCCCTCCTCAAGTCATGCTGAGACTTGACCCAAGATTTTGATCTTAAACAATGAGACAAGGTGAGGCAGAATCCTTGAGAACATCTCTTTAGGAAGGTAAGAATCTTGGTGAGGTTCTCACATAGATTCAGCTAAATGAAGACCTGCCTTTTCATTGTGGGGAGAGGGCACTTCTGCTGGTCAGGAGGATTTGGGAACCCTGGGACTTCACTATTCTGAAGGTACCAACACAGATGTCCTAGCGTGTGTCATAGGGACCCATTAAATTTTTACAGGACCCTACTGTTAGTACTGAAGACTTGCTGGGGCTGTGAGTCCAACCATCTTTGCAACTCAGCCAAGCTTATAATCAGATACAAGCCTGACTTTCACCTCCATTTGCTTCTCAGTTGCTAGAGACAGCCTGGAGGTCTGCTTTTGAGTTTAATATTGCCTGATCTGAGTCTGTCATAATTTTTCATTAGAATGTTGATAGCAATTAACAATAGCTAACCAACCCCACAATTGTCATAATTAACATTATAATTTTTAAATCTAGACTAGTGTTTCACAGTCTATAATGAAGTAATAACTGGGAAAAAATGTTGTGGACTGGTAAGTCACTAAATAATATCATTCATATCTATTTTAAAAATTATTAGATCCAACATACCTAAAATTATTCTGTCAGATTGTTGTACAAGTGTCCATATTGCTTTATCTCAATTTCTGCAGTTGTCAGGAAGCAGTATCAAGGGTTCATGGGTTAGGGTTAGACCTGCAGACTACAGTCTAAGTGACATTATGTAGACCTAATGCAGAAGTCAGTGCACTGTATTCTGTGTGTATTCTATCTCAGTTCATTTCATCACAGGTAAAAATTTTAGCAATAGTAGCAATTAAAGCTTGCTTAGTCCACACACTAGCAACGATGTACTTGCTAACATTTGGTTGGCATGTGATCTTAGTCCAGCACCTCCTGCTGAAGGTCTGCTTCCTACTCTTATTCTGGTACTATGTGTCTTCAATCAGGTTCCTCCAGAAACATCATCTGAGCAAAGATTTGTATCTTTAAGGGAGTTGATCTTAGGAAGAACTGGTAGGGAAGTGGGGAAGGGGCTAAGGGAAGGGAAGAAAGTTGAAAAATGTGTGTTATTGTGCAAGTTACTGCTGTGGAAACCTGGGCTCAAGTCTACCATGGAGCTTGGAAAAGATGGGGCATTCCTGACAGGGGTCTTACCCATTAATATTTGGCTGCTGATTTCTCCTGGGCATACTGATTTAACATTTCTGGACGGGTCTATGGATTTGCAGACGGAAATGAAGTTCTCAGGCAGAAAGACGTACACGTTTGTCAGAAGAGGTCACCAAAATAGGATCTGGGCAGGTAATTGACAACATCTGTTACAAAGAGATTTCAGAAGGTTCATTCAAAGAAGCAGAGACATAAGCCAGGCCAGGGTGGAAACTGGTGAACCAGCCCATGTGGTGTTGAAAAGCGGCAAGCAGGGTACAGGACAGGGCAAGGTATGATCAGAAAGTGTGGTGCATTTCAAGTCTTTCAGTGACCAAAGATTTTGAAAACAGGGGCAAGAATCTTGCTGCTCAAGGTGTGTGTATGGGGGGCATGTGCTTCAATAGGGAGTTAAACATAGCAGGATTACTTACCTGCTAGAGTGAGAAAGGGCGGAGTTCTATATACCTTATGTGAGTTAATGTAATCTAGTGATTTTAATTCTTTTTATGAAAACACTACTGCACCAGAATTGTCTGCATATGGCATCACCAGGAAACAGGTCACCAGGGCTCCACTCCAGGGCCCACATGGAGATTTGTGTTCACTGTCTTCTGCAGCAGATATCCTTTGAAACAACAACTCTGCTTTTAAAAAAGTGTTTGAAAACCACTTCTTCCCTCCATGATACTCAGCCAGGCCTGTTTCTGGGGAATTCATTTGCCAAGTCAGAAAATCAGGTCCCAGTACAACTGACATGCTGTGCTAGGTGGAGACCTTGGCACTTGAGGAGTATCCCTGGGTCTCCTGAGAATAACAGTGATTTTATTTATTTATTTTAAATTTATTTCTCTCTCTCTATATATATATATTTCACATCGTTGTAATCCCTAGGAGTCACCCACCACCTCCTCTCCCTGGCTGCTCCAGCTTTTAAAAGAAACTTTTGTTGCTTCTGCTTCTCATTGTAAGCCCAGAGTAGGCAAGGATATTTAACTCTAGTCATGCATCTCCCAAATAATGTGTATTAAGCTCAATAAACAACCCTGCTGGGACTCCTGGGCGAAGATGTCAATTCATCTTAAAGTTAGAGGGATTTTAGGGAACTCCTTTATCTGCTTTGGCATCAAATCTCAGCTTCACTCTCCCTTTTCTTCCACAATGAAGATGCATTTGGACCCAACAGAGTTTTCCCTCATAGCCTGTGCCTGCCCAGCACCTTGGACAGGGACACAAGAGGCAGTTTCCGATACTATCTCTCTCAGGGGGACTATTCACTCTTTGCTCTATGCATGTCAGCAGAGCTCTTAAATTTCGAGGACAGTTGGATGAAATTGGATGTAGCCAATTTGCATCTTCAAATCGATTTTGTACACATGGGTGTGTGCACTCATCTCTGGGGACAAGAGGGGAACAGTGTTTGACAGTGCATGGGCAATGAGATGATAGTTTTCTCTGCTGTCTTTGAATCTGGGCCTTGTAACCTTGCACCTCACTTTCCTTTTATGAAAAGGGGGGAGGCTGAACTGGGTCATTTCTAAGGTCTCTTTTAGCTCTAGTGTTCTATGGTTTTATATTTATGGGGAAAGAGGGTGGTAAGAAAACTAATGGTCCATGTTGCACTGTATGAGGCAAATGAAACTGCTTTGTACAGTTTTATTCTTTGTACAGCCTCAGTGTTTGGGTGTCATGATAAGTAGTTGGGAGCCGTGGCAGCTGAAGGATCATCTTCCTTGTGTTTAAGGTAAGTTGATGCTAGTTTCGATGTAATTGATGTTTTAATACAGAAGTTCTCACCTATTTCATCTGTAGGGTGAGATTAAAACCAACTCCTTCTGGGGTAGTGAAGAAGAATAAACAAGAAGCATCTGAGTTAGCACAACTCCAGGTTCCTAATCCTGGATCTGGTGTAGTTGATTTGGGCTGAAGCGCGCCACAGTGCGAGTCCCCTCACCTCTCCATCCTTATCTGAGTGTTCCATAGCTCAAGGACTTTTAAATTTTTTTTTTTTACAATTGTCCTCTCTCTCCTGCATCATTAATTTTTACCTCTCTCCTCTCTACAGGAGTGTTCCCATCAGAATACAAACTTGCTATAATATCTTCAATCTTAAAAAAAATTTCCCTTGACCCCTACATCCCCCTTTGCTGACTTCAATTTCTCTGCTTGCTATGACAGCTGTGTCAAAGCAAGTGGAAACTTGCTGTTTCCACTTCCTCACCTCGAATTCTCCTGTGCACCTCTTCCAATCAATCTTTTATTCCTTCCATATTCCTGCAATAGCTCCTGTCAAGGCTGTGTATTGCTAAGCTCAGTGGTTGAAGCAGAGTTCTCGCAGTGACCTGTCAGCATCATTGGTCATGGTAGGTTATTATATTTCTTGAAACATTTTCTTTCTTGGCTCATCATTGTTCCTGAACAGCCACCTTTTCTGGGTTTTCCTCATTTCCTCACATCTTAGTGTTGAAGTCCCTAGAACTTGGTTCTCAGTTCTTCCAAAATTTCTCCCATCAGCCCCAGTTGCTGACCTCTCTCCCCTCACCACATATACATAAATGCAGTTCAGTTGATGCTGCTACTTGGTGGCCTAACAGGCAGCTGGTGTGGAGCACATCTTAGAAACCAGTAACTTGAAATGTCCCCGTTTTAGTAATGGTCAAATTAATTTTTCTCGAAATGCAGACTCCTTTCTCTCAACTCTCTACGTCCCTATCAACAGAATGGGGAAGAACTTAAGTTCATAGAACAAGCTCACAGAGATATTTTTCTAGAAGTTTTATAGTTTCAAGATTTACTTTGAAATCATCCTGCCTCCCATCCTTTCTCCCTTACCAGATCCAGCCTAGAGCAAGTCACCATGATTCTTCACCTGACTATTGCAATGGTCAACTTGCCTCTTCCCTTCCTCCTTATAGTCAATAATGATAATCATGGTTTAGAACGGTAAGTTCAAAACAATCCAGATCAAATCACAGTGTGAAAACAATCCAGTTCATTCTGTTCCTCTTCACAGAATACATCCTACCTGGTAAGGGTCTCCCTCTTCTCACCTCTGCTCTTGGTTTAAGCTATTCTGACCACATTACACCATTAGGTCCCACCAGGTCCCACCACAGGGCCTTTGCTCCTACTCTTCCCTCTGCCTGAACTGTGGAACCTTTTGTGCACATCTTCTCTAAACTACACCTGTCATTTTCTCCCAATTCTTCTCTTTTATTTTTAAAATTTAACAGCTTCATTGAGGAATAATTGGCACACAATTCATCACACACATTTAAAACTTGATAAGTTTTGACATAAGCATCTGCCACTGAAACCATCAGCACAATCAAGACAATGACTCCATTCATTACTCCCAACTGCCTTCTTGTGCTACTTTGTAATCTCTTCTTGTTTCTCACCTCCATAAAAGCAACTGCTGTTCTGCCTTCTGTAACTATAGGTTCACCTGCATTTTTGAAAACTTAATACAAATAGAGTTATAGTGTGTACATTCTTTTTTGTCTGGCTTCATCCATGCAGTGCAATAATTTTGAGATTCATCCATGTCGTTACGAGTATTAGCAGTTCATTCCTTTCCTTATCCGAGCAGAATTCCAATGTATGTTGATTCATTTACCTACTGCTGTAGGAAGTATTTCAAGTTTTTGGTTATTGCAAATAAAGATATTGTGAATATTCATTTACAAGGCTTTATGCAAACATATGCTTCCGTAGCTCTTGGACAAATATCTCAGCAAGTAATGACTGGATTAGATGATAGATCTATGTTTACTCTTCAAGAAACTGTCAAATTGTTTTCCAAATCAAAGCAGCTATACCATTGTACAGATCAACCACAGTGTCTGTGGTTCCAGTCCCTTCACAATCTTGTCAGCACTTTGAGCAATGTTGAAAGGTGTGTAGTACGGTCTTGTAGTATTAATTTGAATTTCCCTAAATATGTTTAGCACATCTTCATGTTGCTTGCATGCCATTCATGTAGCTTATCTGGCGGAAACTTTTGTCAATTGTATTAGTTTTCTGATGCTGCATGACAATTAATCCCAACCTTAGTGCTTCAAATAACACACAATTATTACTGCATGGATTCTGTGGGGGAGTAGGCCTCTGCTTAGGACCACCCCAAGGTGCAATCATGGTGTCAGCCAGGCTGACTTCTCTGATGACTTGATAGGGAGGAATCCATTTCTAAGCTGAGTAAGCTGCTGACAACATTCATTTCCTTGTGACTGTCGGAGGGCCCCGCTTTTTTACCATTGACCTTACCTGGTAACCATTCTCAACTTCTCGAGGCTGCCTGCCATGTGGTTTTCTTCAATTCACGTTATCTTTTTTTTTTCTTTAAGGCTGATGGATGGATTTCTCTCTCTCTTTAGTCTGTTAAAACATGACTTTATGAACATAAGGTAATCATGGGAATAGAATTCTATCACCTTTGCCATATTCCATTGGTTAAAAGCAAATCATAGTTCTCCTGCACTGAAAGGGAGATGATTATACAAGAACATGATTCACTGGGGAGTCACATTAGAGTGTCTTCGGCAATTCATTATTTTATTAACTTGTCTTTTCTTATTACTGAATTTTGAGAGTTCTTTATGCATTCTGGATATAATCTTAGGAAAACATTAATATGTAACTTTCCCCTATTGTAAGGCATTCTTTTCATTCTCTTGGCAGTATCTTTTGAATAACAGACATTTAAAAATTTGAGGAAGCCTAATTTTTGAATTTCAAATTCTTTAATTTCAGCTTTTTTTTTTTTTTTAATGGATCATCTGGATCATCTCTTTGCCTAACTTAAGCTCACAAAAGATTTTTTTAAATCTCGAAGTTTATAGTTTCAAGATTTATATTTAGGTCCTGGATCAACTTTCAATTATTTTTTGTACCTTATGTCAATATTTGGATTGGAGTCTATATTTTTCCATATGGATATCTAAATGTTAGAATATTGGACTGCATTTTATTGTAATGTCATTATCTGGTTTTGCTATTATAGGACAATGCTGATCTTAGAGAATGAATAGAGCAGTAGCTCTCTTCTTCAATTTTCTGAGAGAGCATATGTAGAATAAATATTATTTGTGTTTTAGAATGTTGGTAGAATTTGTTAGTGAAACATTTAGGTCTGGATTTTTTTATTGAGCAAAAAAGTTCCTTTTAATAGGTTTTATTCATGTTACTGATTTCTTTTTGACAGAACATTGGTAGTCTGTGCCTTTCAAGGAATTTCCATTTCATTTATTATTGATATACTATTTTTCACATTCCCTTATTATCTTAATATGTAGAATATGCAGCCACTTCACATCTCTCATTACTCATATTGCTAATTCTTATATTGTCATATTTTCCCAGATCAGTCTGGGTAGAAACTCATCAATGCTAACCATCTTTTCAAGAAACTACCTTGATTTCTTTGATTTTAAAAAGAATGCTTTTTTGTTTCTATTTCTTTTTTTCCTATCATCTTTATTATTTCCTTTCATCCATTCATTTTGGGTACAACTTATTCTTCTTTTCCTAGTTTCTTAAGGTGAAAATGAAAGTATTTCCCCCAAAAAACATGCTTAGTGCTATAAATATCCCTATCAGTGATGTCTTGGCCCCATCCTGCAAATTTTGCCATGTTTTATTTTCATTTTCATTCAGCGATACTTTCTATTTTAATTTTTTCTTTGACTTGTGGGTTTTCTAAAAGGATAGTAGAGGGACAATATTAAGGAGTTTTCCATAGATTTCCCTGAATTTAATTTCATCATGATCAGAGGATATAGTTTGTACACTTGATTCCTTTACATTAAGATTTTAAATTTATGGCTGCAAATATGGCCTGTCTTAGAAAATAAAATGTTCTGTATGTACCCAAAAGGAATCTATCTATCTATCTATATATTTTTTTGAGGGATTTGAGATTTTCTATAAATACCAATTGGATTAAGTTGGTTGATACTGTTGCTTAAATGGTCTATGCTTTTTATAGCCTGTCTTTATTTGATCAATTACTGATAATTATGTTCTTAATACTGAAATTATTTCCTTATAGTTTTATCACTTTTTAGTTCATGTATTTTGAAACTTTATTACTATGTGCATCCTTTGTTTTTTTTTTTTTTGGTGATTATTTGGTCCTCTGGATGAGTCAATCATTTTATTGCTATGAAATCTTTCTTTGCCTCTAACCATATTCCTTTCTCTGTAATCTACTTCATTTGGTATTGTTATAGCCATTCCAACTTTCTTTTGTAAAATAATGTTAACATGGCATAGCTATCTACCATCTTTTTGCTTTTGCATGTGTGCTTTATATTTTAAGTGTATATTTCTTATAGGAAACATACACTTGAGTCTTGTTAATTGGAATATTTAGTCCATCTACATTTGATGTGATTTTTAATATAGTTTCAGTTAAATCTATGATCTACCATTTTTCAACTTTTATAATCTTTTCTGTCTTCAATTTTTCTGCTTTCTATCTCATTTAGGATTAAGAGACTTAAAAAATCATTCAATTTGTAGACTGTTTATAGCTTACTTTTGTTTTTCTTTATGATGGTTGCTTTAGATTTTATGATACACACATTTAACTTATCAGTATAACAAAAAGTGATGGTATAGTACTTTGTGTCTAAAATGAGACCCTTACAATGGTGAATTCCATTTCTCTCTAATTTCTCCTTTTTGCTGTTGTTGTGTACAGGGTCCTTTACATATGTTATAAGACCGCACTATTTTATTACTTTTGCATAACAAGTTATATTTAAAAAAATTTTAAATAAAAATATATTACATATTTGCCCATTATTTATCACATCTGTCTTCATTCTTTTCTATAGATCTACACTTTCACCTATATCTCTTTCTTTCTATCTATAGGACTTTGTTTTACTGCTTCTTGTAGACCAGGTGTGCTGTGATGAATTCTTTCAGTTTTAATGCCTCAAAAGTCATTATTTTGCCTTTGTTTTAGAAATATGGCTTTGCATCTATAGAACTATAGCTTGACAAATTTTTCTTTCTGTTACTTAAAGATATTGCTTCACTGTGTTCTGACTTTCACTATTGCTGATGAGATATCTGTTGTCATAGTATCCATGCTCCTCTGTACACAACACGCAGTTTTTTCTTCCGGCTGTTTTTAAGATTTTCTACTTACTACTGATTTTAAGGAATTTGATTATGAAGTGCTTTGATGTAGCATTCTTCATGTGTCTTGTGCCTGGTGTTGAGATCCTAGAATCTATGAGTTTATAGGTTTTTTAAAATCAAATTTGGAAAAATTTCAGTCGATATTAACATATTTTTGTCTTCCCCTTTTCTGTCTTCTTCTTTAACTTCAATTTTATATATTGAGGCCACTTGCAGATGTCCCATAGCTTATTGATGCTCTTTTTATTTAAAAACTCTTTTCTCCCTGAACTTTACTTTGATAGAATCTATGGATATGTATTCAAAATTGCTAATGCTTTCTTCTACAATGTTAAGTCTATTAATCCCACACCATCCAATTTTATCTCACATAC
Source organism: Uropsilus gracilis (assembly GCA_004024945.1). Classification (NCBI taxonomy): domain Eukaryota; kingdom Metazoa; phylum Chordata; class Mammalia; order Eulipotyphla; family Talpidae; genus Uropsilus; species Uropsilus gracilis. The sequence continues at coordinate 18,454 of PVHY01008567.1, read as the reverse complement.
TATACTTTTTACCTTGAAAAGTCTAACTTTGTTGGTTATCTTTCATATCTCTACTTAAATTTTTAAAAAAATGTTTAAAACACTTAGAATTTTATTAAAGAAATCACAGCCCTGAACATTGTCTCAGACAGAAGTTCTCTTGGATGTCTACAATGATACTGAGACATTCAAAAATGGTGTAGTCTTAAACAGCCACCTTCGAAAGAAGCAAACAAAACCTTTCTCAGTACACTACCATTTTATTTGCTTAATGTTTCCTCATAAATGGTGAAAATTACTAATATACAGACAAGGAAAAACCATGATGTTGTGGCCAACATCATAAATATGGAACTTACGAACTCCCAGGATTAAACAAATAAATCTAGTAGTGAAGTTTTGTAGGGTATCTGCATCTAGTTATGCTGGGCTCTATGATCCTGATAGTGTTTGCCTTTATCCAAATTTTCAGGTCCTCCATGTTTGTGTTTCTGTCTGACAAAACTTTCCTCTCTTTTCTGAATGCTTTACCATCTTTCAAGCTCCAGCTGACATATGTCCTCCTTCATATGTCCTTCTCTGACTATTCTGACTGACCCAGATATCTCTCTCTTTGTTTCCTCCCACCAAGCCCTTTTAGTACTTAAAGTCAGAACCATTTAAATTACATTTCTCCCTTTCAATGTAATGAGAGTTCTTTGAGGACCTTCTCCTTGTGTCTTCTGCATCTAGCACATTGCAGCTTCATGAAATACATAATAACTGCATATGTTGTGGGTAAGAGATTCTCTTTTTCTTTCTCTTCCCCTTTTTTTCTGCAATAGAGACTGTCAGATCTTCTGGGGGTAGTGAACTGCCCTTTTTAAAGTTTCTAGAAATCCGGTGTTTTAATTGTGTTAGAGTAGAGAATTTGGAAGACCTTTCAGTTTTAATGTTGAGTAAGGGTTTGGAAATTGTCTTCGGGAAGAAACAGTGGGGCAATTGGAGTGAGGGATTAATATTTGATGAGTGACTACTCTATTTATGTGTTTTGTCGATTATCTCTTAATTGCCTCTACAGAACCATAACTTCACAACCACTGTTATATAAGCTGACATGTGGAAGCAGTGTTGCTTGTTAACAAAGATCAGTAACAGAGTTATTGAATTTATGGCAAAATGTGCTCTCATGAACTGAGTTGTGTACCCATCCCTCTAACTTATATGTTGAAGTCTTAACACCCAGTATGATAGGTGATAGCATGATAGCATTTGGAGACTGTAACTTTAGATGCTAGTCAGAGTTAGATGTGATCATAAGGGTGGACCCTTGTGATGGGATTAGTGCCCTTAAGAGAAGAAACAACACCCCCCCCTTACACATCCTCATGAGCATACAGCAAGATGGAGGACATCTGTAAACCAGAAAGAAAGCTTTCACCAGGAACTGATGATATGGGCAAACTGATCTTAGACTTCTAAACGCTAGGATTGTGAGAAAGTAAAATTCTATTCTTTAAGTCACCCAGTCTATGGTGTCATGTTGCAGCAGCCTAAGCCATTCAGGTGGCATGACTCAGGAGAGCTGGCAAAAAACCACATCCCAGGAGAGATTTGTTTGGATTTTCCTTGCTTGGTCTTGACGAAGAATAATATAATGTTAATATTCTCATTAGAAACCACTGAGAGTCAGCCAGTTGTGCCCAGTTTACTGTCGAGTTGTGGAGCTTCCTTTCTTGGCAAGGCTGTGAGAGGATCACTTGGCAGTATGACTCTCCCTAACTCCCACTCTGTTGCTGGGGCTAAGATGGCCCTGACTAGGGCTCCAAGATGGACTGGATGCTCCTTGGCTTTGTGTTTCCAGGAAGCAATTAGAAGTGAGTATCTTTTTATATTGTGGGCACAGTACTTTGATGTGGGTGAACTACAGAAGTCTGAGTGAGCTATGTGCTCACTTACCATGGAGGGCAGGGTCCTGGAAGGCAGTGCAGGCTCCTGTTACTCCTACTCCATATAGATCAGGCTCCATCCACATCAGGCCTCCATGAGGTGCCCTACTAAAGCATATCTCATCTCTCTAGGTTTGCTTCCATCATTGACCAATGGGATCACCCGTTTCTGCCACCAACATGGCCAAGTCACTACTTTAACTCACTCTTAATTGAGGGATGGTCTCACTACCACCCTTAAAAGTATCTGAGTCTTCGCTTTTAGATAATAACCAGTGGGTGAAACCTTGTGATTTAATGCTGTAGGGTAATCTCACGTCCTCTGGGCACACTTCTGACTGGGATTGATTTTTGCCTGCCACGTAGGAGATCTGTTTGTCCCTAAAAAGAAGACACCTTGGAAGGTGCCCAGTCATCCAGAAAAATCAACGCCAGCATTTCAAAAATCTGGAATACATCTGGGGTGAGCCCCACAATGACTACACTCCCTTCTGGGAATATGGCCCTTTGGGACACAGGGATAACAGCTTGGAGGCTTTTTGTATTTTGAAGGTTTGTTTTTTAAACATTTTCTCTTCTATAAGCCCCTAGATTTTACAAATGCACCTGCTCATACTTACAGTTTTAGGTCTTTCATCTCGCCAGTCATCAGGGAAAAAATAACTTTGGCAGAGGTAAAGGTGGACTGGCCACTCTTATCTCTGTCAAACTGGGGGAAACTGCTGTCAGATCTCCCAGCTCATCTGACAGGGATATTTTTCTTGTAGTGTTGATCTTGTTCCCTGGTGAGCTAGATGTGATTTGTCTTAACACTCAGATTCCCTGCGTGGCATGATTGGATACATGGTCTTGTAGAAATAATATTTTGAACTTTATTTATTTGTACTCCTTTTGGAGCTGTTTATTTGTACCTCCTTTTGGGGGGGTATCTTGAGCATCTGAGTTGGCAGCTGCTATGCTTGGAGTCTCCTGGGAGCCACCAAGGGATGGGCAAAACATTTCTTGATGAAGGAAATCTTAAGAAATGTTTGTAGCAACTGAAAGGGAAAATTTCCGACAATCTAATTTGTGCGATGAACCCATGATTTTGAATGGCAACCAGGGTGTGGAACACACTGGAGAAGCTTTAGCAGCGCCTCTTCTCTACTATATCAGCCCCTGTGCCAGTGACTCTACTGAAGTCCACCTGGACTTAGTAGTACACACAAAGGTGTAGGTTAAATGAGTCGTCAGGGCTTTTTATACCCTTCGGCCATTAACCCCTGTGACCAGCACTCGTGGTATTGTGCCCTTCCCTTGATTGCACACACCTGGGCTTATAATGGTGGGTCTATAAATATCTGGGCAGATAAAATGGTGGTGTCTCCCTGGGGGAGTGAGAATGCCAGAGGGGGAATGTCAGAGAAAGAGCCCAGAGAAGGAGGCTCTGGACTTCCACCTACCCTGCCTCCTGGACCCCCACCCGTCCTACTTACCTGCCTGCATAGTTCGCCTAGAGGGCACTCAAGGAGAGACTCAAGTGGTTGATTTCTTTGCTGGCTGTTTTTCTCTGTTCACTACTAAAAATCCTGTGATGATAATCCCAAGGACTCCGACATTCTACTTGAGCTGCTAAAACCTACCCAGATTGGGGTGGGTGCAAGACAAGTCATATGACTCAGTAAGATTTGAAGCTATTGGAGAGAGGACAACACATGGATAAAGTAGGAAAGGAACACGTTCTGCTTTTTAAACCAGGGATGACTCTCATAAGAACCTACTGGTCTTTAAAATTTGTCCTGGGAAAGTTAAGGGGTTGGAAAGAGGTGTATGTGTTGAAGAAGAGCTTCAAAATCTTTGATATTTCAACATATATTCTTTTCTCTAGGCCCTTGAGGTAAAGGTCTCACTTAGGAGCAAAGTTGAGAAATCTTAAAATTGAGTTCAATTACCAAATGTTTCAGCAAACATGTGTCTTAACCCTCCTGGTGTTGAAGTTGACAGGAGTTATTTAATGGTCAATGAGCAAACCACCTTCTCCTCTCCAAAGACACACACACACACACACACACACACACACACACACACACACACACACTCAACTTGATTGCTAAAGACTTGTGCAAACAGAAAGTCAGAAGTGTTCAGCTGGGACTTTGTGAAATTATTTAAGTCTGTTAGAAATTTTATCTTGTTTGAAAAACAGTTAGTGAGATGACCTGAATGTGACTGATAGACCTGGTAATAAAAACAGGTTTCCAGACCATTACTGAAGCATAAGCCTGGAGAGTAAGGTCTTGAGGGGGTGTTCTCTCATTCAAGAGCCAGCTACCTGTTGGGAACAGACTAACCAAAGAGACTTCATTTTGTCTAAAAACCTCCATTTTTGAAACCAGTGTCCTCTCCCTGCTCTCAGTGGAAAGTACCTGCCATGACTGGCTGGTCTGACTTCCTGTTTCTGTCTCCCTTTATTCCTGGTTGTTCCTAACAACTGTCTTGTCCACCTGATAGATGATGGACACCAGCATTGTCCTCCTGATGATGTCAGCATTATTGCAAACCCACAGTTATGGGAATGTGTCCCACCATTATGGGAATGTGAGAATATGTCCTGTAGTTATGGGAACGCGCTTGCTTGCTTGCCTCACACGGTGGTGATTTTGCCCTGTAAAATGTTGTAAAATGTTGGGGTCTCTCTTGCTGAGTTGACTTGGGGACCCTGGTGCACCAGTAATAAACCTTAGCCTTGAACTTCAGAGTCCTTGTGTCTTGTTGAGTGGCCTGTGAGTCCCAACACTACATTGTGTTCAGATCCCTGGGGCTCTTGAGGAAGCTCCTTGCTCCATGTAGAGTTGTTACTGAATAAAATGGAAGACTTTTCATCCCTACATGCTGAAAGGTAGGTCCCAGCTATAGGGACTTCTCACTCTTTTTGGCATGAATATTGATTTGTTGACTGACCAAGGGCATAGTTTATCCTATCATTAAAAATAGACATTTCTCTGCTTTTCTCACATGCAGAAGCTTGATGAACTAATTGAAGACTGGGGGATTTCAGGCCATTTTCTGTGAGACATGGACACAGGCTTTTCAACCACAAACTGTGGTTTTAACCAATTACCACCTGATGGTAGAGTCCACCTGGGATACTATTAGATCATGTGGGGTTTTGGTTGAGTTTTTCCTGGCTTTCATATTGATTGTGAACTAACACATGGGCTTATCAAAGACTCACAGTTATTGATAATTAACAGTTTGGTAGTACAATATTATAGTGGCAGTCAGGCTTAGTAGATAGAACAATGGAGTCATTTTGAACCCCACCATTTCAACTTGTTTCTTAATGATTTGATATAACCTTCTGGATGGATGGGGTCCAAGTCACCCACACATGGTTTTATGTTCAGATCCTACTCTTCACTGCATTGACCTAAGGGGGGGTCTAAAGACAGAGCTCTGAAAACTATCTACAACCTCCAGGAGACCTCCAGAACAATGATCCCAGAAACTACAGTACAAATGTAGTAACATTTCTAATGTTTTATTACAAAAATAGTGTCTTGTTAAGAGTGTAGAGTTTAGTTTCAACTGCTGCACTCAGATCTAGTCATCCTACCTGTTAGTTGTGTGACCTGTGCTTCATTTTATTCATTCTTAGGGCATACTGCCTTGGGAGCTTACCTGACTTAATCTTTGTAGAGTTTTGAAGGTAAACTGGCATATGAGGGCTTGCTATGAAAGTCTATACATTTTGACTCTGTGTACATCAACTTTAAAAATTCCAGGTTGTAATCTTATGGCCGCTCTTCTTGTATGGCCGCTCTTCTTGCTTACCCTTTCACCTGTGGGTTGGGACTCACCCAGGTTCTTTACCACGGTGAATCTCAGCTTTGCCTGACTGTTGGCATCACCAGTTGGAGGAGGGAGACATCTTTTCAGTCATTCTCTACACTCTAAGTGCTCTTTACTCCTCAGTGTGGCTCCTGCAGGAGGACACCATACTCACCCTGGCTCTGATGCTTGTTAAGGTACATGGGCTTGTGAAGGCAACCCAGACGAGCTGTACCATAAGCGATTTTCAGGGTGAAGAGTCATGCGATTATCTTTCAACATGGAATTATAAAAAGACTATTCAAGGACATTGTCAAATGACAACCAAAAGTCCAAAGATGAAATGGTCTTCAGTGTACCCAGGTTCAGTCAGATCACTGGGGTTGAGTACTGAGATCTCCTTACTCTGTCCTTCCCAGATTGCCTCCCTCCAATCTACTTCCACTGGTGGTCTTTGCTGGATGCTTCAGGCTATACTATGAGTCTTGAAAACACTGAGTGGTGTTAACACAGATTGCAGCTCATTGCATCCTCCAAGGTCCTTTCTGCACTGAGCTCTAAGTACAACGCTACCTCTGATGATGCACTCTTGGGGATTCTGTAAGTTACATAAATGACCAAAGTTGTTATTGCATACTGTCTTCTATAATGTTTGTGGTCAACTCTGTAGCATGTGTGCTTGACTCTTTGTCACCTTCATTATTTCCAACTTCATTTCTGGCTCCTACCTTAATACTGTCTTTCTGTCTGTTTAAAGCTTTGTCTTATTGCCTGAATATAATCAAATAAGTTTCCTTATAGTGAATCTGGAGCAACGTGAGGCTCTATGTGAATAAGGAAGTAAAGCTAGGACATTGGTGTTGGCATGTCCTCTGCAAAGATGAGGACGAAGCTTGATGTCATAAACTGGGTAGTAAGTAGATGGACATGGTTGGGTGCAAACCTGGACTGACTCTGTAGTCTGGTTTCTTTCCAACCCTCTCCTAATATTAAACAATATACTCAGAAGGAGGGGCTGTTGGAAGAGCTGTTGATTCAAGTGGCTGGTGAGGTAAAAGTGATGAGAACTGAAAGCCACACTTCCATTTTACATCTAGGAAGGACATATTTATGGAGCGTTTGGTCATCAGGGTATAAGTAATCTGTAGAGTCAATCCCAATTGCATTGTAACCTTGATTAACTGAGACTGGTTGGCTTAGGTAATTGAATTGTCAAGTTAACTGAGAGTCAACTCAATAGACTGTACTTTTCCACCCTGATTATTGAAAGTTCTCTTTCAGTTCCTGACTACTTTTCTGCTTCAGCTACTATAATGAAAATGTATTGTGCATATTGGGACCATTATTTGATGATAACTACTCCTGCCCAATGGAATAATCAGAATACAGTAGGCCTCATCAAAACTTTTGGTTCTATTGAATGTGAGTTTCCTAGCCCTTGGAATTGAACTTGTGTTTATTAATTCTCTCTGAGTGAGACAGTAGATGGACACAGGCTATGGCAGTGGGACCCCACTGTAGGCACACACACACACTCCACTGTCCCTAGTCCACTGAAATGAAGTGAAGGGAAATCTTCATAATCATATAAATAGAAACAAATCTATCCCTCTGTGATTTGCCTGTTTCACTTGAAACCAAATCTCACACTTGTTTTAGTTACTTGAGGGTCTGAATTGGCAGGATTGTGGTTAATCAAAATTTTTGCCTGAATGACTTTCTGACCCAGAGTCGTTTATTGAGTCCCTTCTGCACCCAGAAGAGAATGCTGGACCTTGAGTACATGAAGATGTGTGAGACTAGAAGGGTCTGATTTTATAGTGAAGAACCCACTGGCCATGACTGGGGGGCATGTTGACTAAGGTTGCTCAAAATGGCACTGATTTTGACCTCAGGCTCAGCACCAGTCTCTGGCAGAACTCATGCTCAGTCCTTTACCTTAGCTGAAAGCCAGTTTCCTTATTGGTAAAGTAGGGTTACAGAAACCCAGTCTAAGCTTTGTAGAAGCTCAGAGTACCTGAACCTTGGCATATAATAGATGCTCAATAAATGCTGGACAGTAATACCAACTCTCTGAGTCTTCTCTGCCCAGAAAAGTAGGGAGAGGACTCCCCTGTGAACTGTTGAGAATGGGTGGTATCATTTCTGTGCGCTTCTCTTTGATGGCAGGTCAAAGGATTGAGACCACTGTCAGCGACAATCTACATGCACCTATGACAGTCAGGAGCTCAGGCCCCAGGGTAACATCACATTGCAGTGAAGACACATTTGTGCACTTCTGGATTTTGCAAAGTGACTCACATGTACTTCACACATTTGCCAGCCATACAGCCGTCAACAGAAAGAATGTTGTGCACAGTGCTTGGTCTGCACGCTTTGTGCCGAGAGAGCAGAACAGTTAGGGGAGGATGTGGATTTGAAATGCCAAGATGGGGAGTGGAGACTGTCAGGAGAGGTCATGAAAGGGTGGAGAGAGGTTCTCTTGAGAATGAAGGTGAGGAGAGATGCAGAGTGGGTCCTTTGTTGAGGTTCTGCGATCAATTCTGTGTGGTTCTTTGTGTTTCACACATTGAACAACACCCACAAGGCTGGGGTGGGTGTGGAGGACTGTTTTCCCTCTGGTTGCTGTGTCATGGAGCCCTGCCAGGGACAGTCCACCTCTCTGACTCTCCTTTTCATCTCTGACTCTCCTTCATCTCCTCTTCACCCCTTACCCCTTACTTCCCCTTTCTCCTCCTCTGAGCTCCTCATTCTAGAGCCCCTCTTCCGACTCTCTCCCCAGATCCCAGAGTCTTGACACAGGTATCTCAAAAGTAACCAACTAACTGAACTTCCCAGCATCCCCACCCCCTCTCAGAGCCATTAACTTCCAGCTGCTCAGTGGGAGCCTGCTCAGCCTGTTATTAACTTCAGCTCAGCTGCCAGCCAGGCCTGTGCAGACTAACCCTGCTGAGAAGATGGAGGTGGTTGTCCCAGGAAATGGTGACACAGAAGCAGAGTCCCCTAGGCCAGGTAGCCCAGAGCCACCGGGTGGCTGGGTGGGTGAGATGTGTTTCCAGGAGGAAGAGGAGCTCAAGCTTGTCTTCACCCCCAAGGCCTGATAAGCAGGCAGGGAGAAAGCTTGCAGGACAGCTGGCCAGGATTGCCAGGATTGGAGGTGAACAAGGACGTTGAATCTGGTGCCTGCCTCCCACCTGGGGTTTCTGGTGCTGGGAGATCTGGGGAGTGTGTGTGACCTGGAGCAGGGAGAGGAGAAAAAGGGTGAGCTGCCTGGATAGAAAAGTATGGTCTCAGAGTCAGTGGGGAGGCTCCTGGAAGTTAGGGCAAGAGGCTGGAGCTCAGTCTGGGTGCACCTGCATGGAGGGGCCTTTGAGGGCATGGGCTGCAGGAAGCTTATGTAGTCATTCTGGCCCTCTGATTCTGGGGATGAGCAAGGTTGCTGGGAAGATGGTTGCAGGATCTCTCCTTCTACTGGGTATCTGGCTTCCCCAGCTGATCCTGCAAATAGTAGGTACCCTAAACCCTGGTACCAGAGTAGTGCAACTCTCTCACATTGCACGACACATGTCCCACCCAGCAGGAGAGCAGATGGGGAGAGTGGTCTCCACAGCTCCAGGGACCACATTTACACCTATCTGAGGTGGCTGGGCGAATGGGCTCCTGTTCTTCTCAAGCCATATGCATTTTCTTTTCCTGAAAACCTCTGTCTTAATCTATGTCAGGTGATGCTATAGAATGTCCTTGATGCTACAGACCCATGGAGAGGTAGGCATATGCTCTTCCTCCTGACCCACAGGGACACCTCTGATATGAAATGCCCCAAGGAAACCTACTTCAGACAGAAGTTTCTGGAAACCCATGGGGTTACAGAGGGACAAGAGGACCCTGTCTTGGTCCATTCAGGTTGCCATAAATCACCTGAGGGAACACAAGTGATTTATTAACTAAACCACAGATATTTACTTTTTTGTAGTTCCAAGATCAAGATGCTGGCAGGGTAGTTGCTGGTGAGGTGCTCCTTCTGGCCTGCAGGTGGCGCCCTCCTGCTGCGACCCCTGCTGCGCCCCCTTGTGGCCTCCGCTCTGAACATGTTGGGGGCTCTGGGGTTCTCTGCACCTCAGTCTGACTGAGCTTGGGGTCATCCCTATGGCTTCATGTAACTTGAATTCCTCCTGAAACTTTCCCTCTCCAAACAAACTGCGTTAGGAAGTTAAGGTCTCAGTATGTAACTTTTGGGGGACACACCCCTGTTTTTCACACCCCCAGGCCACACAGCATGCCGCCTCTCTCATTCTGACAAGATTAGAAGGGGTGGGGGGAGATTCCCTGAGGTTCAGCTCCACCAGAACCCCAGGGAAAAATAACAGAAGATGTGAGTAAGAGGCCACCTCCTTTCTTTCCTTCTGGTCCAGGGCTGAGGAGGGAAAGACCTTGGATGTGGACCAAGCATAAAACGAACTGAGCTTTGTAATAACCATAATAGGCTGGAAAGATACAGTATTTGCCCAAAGTGCCGGTAAGGGCTCCACTGTGCACAGAGGAAGAGAGAGAGAGGAGTGAGCCCCTTGCTGAGATGGCGTGCTCACAAGTCAGCTCCGCCGCGGACAAACATGGCGTCTTCTCTGTGGGAGCTCTTTGCCGCAGCCACAAATGGCTCTGGCAGGTGACACTGGCCCTGTGCGGAAGAGTACTCACCTAGGCTTGCAGGGTGCGGCTCCTGGGCGCAGGACCCTTGGGTTTGGCTGGCAGTGCCCAGCACTGCTTCCAAGGGAGGCATGGAGGGGAATGTGCAGAGATGTCAGCAAATCTGGTGAAGGGAGACAGGGTCAAGGGCATTCTTAGCTTCAAGCTCCCAGAGGCAGGAAGGGCTGACCTGTCCTGGACCTATGTGGTTCCCTGACCCGTTTCCTGGCTTTGGAGTTCACAGGCCAGAAGAGACATTGAGAGAACTGGATTCCCACTTTTGTTTTTTTTTTTAATTAAAAAAATTGTGATTTTCATACAATATTGATCATGTTTGTACGGTTGTATTGTACTCCTTATTCCTCACCCAACCCTCACTTTCCCCCTTTCCCCCTCTGGTCACTCCAACCCCAAGCTGTTGGTTCATGTTTGACCCACTGGTGTTTTCTTTTTCTGGAACTATGTCCTTTTTTTCTTGGGGATAACAACAGACCAGGCTGCTAAGATCTCCAAGAGTAACTGAGGCAGATAGTCAGGCTGAGCATGTCAAGAACTTATTGTAGGGAAAATACGTGGTGCACTTCTCCAGGATCATTTCTGGTGTCTGTCACGCATTGCTGGTTCTGTGCTATATGGTTCTGATATCTGGGTTTGGGAATCCAATTCCCAGTCACTGGCAGTGGAGGCCTTCTTCTGGGGACAGACTTCCCCAGGTGGTTGGTCCAGCTTCTCATCTTTTGTCAAGAAAGGATGTGAATTAAAACCCTGCCATCTAGTATCACCATTATTCCACCCGCCCCAACAGAAGGTGAAGGAGGGGCATGATCTCAGAGTGAAGCAGGTCTTTTCTGTTGGAGAGAAAGGAGGGGGAAATGTCTGCACTACCCTTCTCAAAATTATATTGACTAATTTTGCTATGATCCATGAAACGTAAGGAGCCTGAGCTGTGACTAGGGCTGAGGATGCCCGTGAGGCCACGTGGGGGAAGAGTATGGTCTCTCCATATGCAAATGTGTGTGCCCGTTTGTGGGTGGGTGGATGGATGTGTGCCTGTGGATGGAGTGTGCCTGTGGATGCTTGTGTGTGTATGTGTGTGGCACAGGTGTCACTAGCAGTAAAGGATGTTGCAGCTTTCAGATTGTGGTGGGACTTTGACTTGTTTGAAGTCTGTCAGTAGGTCCAGGGCACATTCTTCCCTTCTGTCCCTTCTGCACTGTCACCCCGTATGTGCTCTCCACACCTCTCCTCCTGTATTGTTGTTGCTCTTGTGAGCTGACCCCCAGGGCCTTGCCGGTTAGAGCAGAGACTAGTCAATAACCCACCAGACTTCTCACCTCTGCCAAGAAGAATTGTTGTTGTGTAGAGGAACTTCTACATCCTTCTAACACAGAGTCACTCTGGGAAGCAAAACTGGGCCAAGACCTTATTCAGCAAAGGACACAGGTCCCTGAAGGCCTGGCCTGCTGTGCCTCTTGCGTGGTGTGTGACCTTGATCAGAGATGTCTTCCAGCTCTAGGTAGCTTGAAACCTCCAGGAGGGCCTCCTCCCCCTTGTTTCCTTGTTCCACTGTTAAGAACCACTTGATCTTGGCCTGAACTTGGGGTTCTTTCTGGTATCAAACCAACATTTCACCCCCTTGTATCATCCCTCCCCCTAGGGAGCAAATAGTCTCAGTTAGGCCTTGTGCTGCTGAATCCCTCCAAAGCTCTGCACCATCTCTTGCCTTTGTTACCACAGTTTTCTTTTCCTGAGAGTCAGGTTTTTCCAATCTTACCCCAACATTAAAGGTCAGCTAAAATGCCACCACCTCCAGGAAGTACCAGTGCAATAAATTTTTCCTGAGAGGGTGAAGGAAGCTGAGAACTGGAGTCCAATCTAAATCTTCCCCCATTCTGTAAAACAGATTCTCCCATCTTTCCTTCCTCCCTCTCCAACTGGCCCAGGGCGAGATTTCATTGATTCTAGAATTCATATTAATCCCCGGGTAGCCCCCCTGTGCTGTTTTTGAAAACTCCTTTGAAAAAAAAAAGCTATTTGGAAGTTTGCCTTTTTTATGGAGTGGTTTTTAAATGCTTATTATTTCTCATTGATTTTACTTTCTTGTTTAGTGTTTACTATAAAAAGAGAGCATAGGAAATGGCAGCAAGATAGGATGTGGGAGTCCAGGGGGCCCAAGCCCTAGGTCAGGAGGCTCTTGGACCCTGGGAGGGGTGAAGGGCTCTTGGCTTGGAGAGGTGGCACCTACGTCAGTCCATTTGCGTCCCTCAGCCACTCACAAGTTGGGAATCAACCCACCTCTCTGAGCCTGATTTTCTCCTGTAACTAAGAGAAGAAATCCAGGTTCACTGAATGGTTGTGAGACCTGACTGATTCCTGCCCAGCCTCACCAGGTGCAGTTCTCTTCCTGATTCTTGCCCTGGCCTCTCTGGGAAGCGCAGCCTGCAGGGTGCCTGTCTGTGCCTGTCTCTCCCCTGGGGAAGACCTGGGCATCCTGGGAGGGCCCCAGAGGCTCATGTGTCCCCAGGGCCCTCATTGCAGTGGTGGTGGACTGATCTGCAGGGGAGGCAGTCAGCCCCAAGGCAGTTCAGGAGACAGCTCTGCCAGGGCCACCTTCCTCTCTGACCACAACCGCTGGAGGAGAGAGACCTTCACCGGCTTCTTGTAGTTCTCTTTGCCCTCACCTCCTAGTCCAAGCACAGTGATGCTTGCTAACTGGCCAGCATGCACTGGCAAAGTGCACGACAAGAGAATTTCAGCACCAATTTCAGTTGCAGTTCAGCTCCTCTGCCACAGGCCTGCCCATGTGGCTCTCAGTGCCTGATACTTTTGTACTGCAGGGGCTGTACAAAGCTCCTGCGAAAAGTTCTGACTTCATCTCATGAATCTTCTTCCCACCAGGCACACCTTCCAGGATGGGGAAGTTGGCTGGGGAGACAGATTTGGAATCTCACCATCTCAGCAGCAGTGATCTCAGTCACCTGTCCATTATGGCTCAGAGGGACTTTTGGGAGAAGTGATAGGAGTGCTATGGTGAAATGGGAGTGGGTAGGAGGTAGTGACCTCCATTGTAATGGTGCATTGGAATAGCAGCCATTGTGCCCTGGTGGGTGGAGACTTGGAGAACAGAAGCCAAGTTTTGCCGTGAGAGGAGCAGTGTGAGGGGATTTAAGGAGGAGAGGACAGAGAGAGAGGGAACTGGAGAGGACAGAGAGTGGAGGAGCAGCAGGGATGCTGGAGGCCTTGGAACTGCTGTTGTCATGTGCAGCAGCAGGCCAGGGAAGGAAGCCACTCTCTGGGTTTCCATCCACAGCCTGGGCTGGTGAGGAGCCTGGGAGGCATACTGGAGAAACTTGTGACCTGTGTAAGTAGACTTGAAAATTTGGTACTTGAGAACTTGGTTTAACTTTGAAACTGCAAAGCTTGGATATTGTCTGGAGACCTGCGGAGAATGGAGTGCTCTTGTTTTCATTGTGAGACATCTGAAGTGGTTGCTGCTGCTGTACTGAGTGAGTCTTGCTGGTTTTGTGTCACTTTAGAGTTGAAGCTGAAAGAACGTTGGAGCTGTGTCTTGTGGAGGAGGATTGGTGATGCCATCTTCATTTCTTGAATTTGCATCTCCACTTTTGGAGGAGGAGGGATGATGCCATCTTGATTCTTTCATCTGGCTTGAAGGTGGGGCAATCACCATTTTGTGGACACATATGGCTGAAGGAGCCATGTGCAGTTGTTTGGACTAGAGACTGAACTGGTGTAAGATGATCAAAGGGGGTCCATTGTATGCCCAGTGACTCTTGTCTATTTTGGCTTTCTGTGAGTAAATTTGTTCTTGCCTCTTTTTAAGGTTAGTTTGGTCTTGCTACTGCTCTGATGTTATGGTGAATCTGATGAGTGGCTAGGTTTAAAGGGTCAGCTGCTCCCTTTTGTAAGATTTAGTTATGTTGTTCTCTGCTTTGTCTGTTTTGTTATCCAATTTCAGAAGTAGGGCACATGTGGATAAGTCTGGCAAGGGTGAGTAGTGAGCAGTGCTGGAGGAACCCTTTATGCCCATATTTGGTAGTGTTCAACCTCCCTTCTGTCACCTAGGTGACTTTCTAAAATGTGCATTCAACCACTTCAGTCTCCTGAACCTCCCTCCCATTTGCCTGACTGTAACCTGAATGATCTGATTCACCTCACTCCTGTTGAGCCTCAAGCCTTATTCCCCCCATACCAGCAGCTCAACCAAGTGACTCCTGGAAAAGTTCCCAAGATTGCACTTCTCATCCCTTGGCTCAGGCACTTCCTTTCATTTGAAATGTCCTTACTTCCACTGTTCTCTCTTGGCTGATTCTTTCTCCTTTGGAGTTTCTCTTCGGTGTCATCTCTTCTGGGGAGGCTTCCTTGCTCCCAAAGGCAACAGGAAGGATGTAGCAGTCTCCCAGAGAATCTCGCTAGGACCCACATCCTGAATCAGCATGTCTGCCAAATGGCCCAAGATTTGAATTTTCCCCCAATTGTGGGTGGCACTGGTGACAGTGTCTGGGCATGGCAGGAAACAAAGCAGTCTAAGCTAGTGGGTGCAGTTCAAGTTGAAGCACACAGCACAGTACCCCTTAAGCTTTAGGTACCAAGGATTCCTTTGTGAATCAGATAAATGTGTGGATATCCCTCCATAAGTGTACATATTCTGACATTTTTGTCTATATTTTCCGAGATGAGATTGCTGCTGGAAGCTCATCCAGGTACTTCTAGGTTGGTCTCCCCACCTCTGCAGTGCTTAAAGAAAGTGAGTCCCATGTCAGAGGCAGGGGCTTGAAAGTTGGCCTGGTCACCTAGGTGGCCTTGTCTCCCTCATTAGAAAGGTTGTTTAAACCTCTAGAGAAAGATGATAGCAATCGTAACTTTCTCACAAGGTCATTGTGAGGATTAAAAGCAATAATACAAAAAAGGTACTTAGCATGCATCTGATAAGCTCTTGATAAATATTCTAGTTCTTATCATTGATAATCAATGAGAAGTGTAGAGGAGGGGCTGGTGGGCAGCATGCAGGGAGTACTGACCTACTCCTTCCAGCTCCTGCTGGTTCCCCATGGCAGGGCAACCCCTCAGAGTCCCAGCAGCCTCTTACCCTCCCTACCTTTCTGCTCCCCTGGCTGTTCTTTCCACATTTTCCTGGATGAAAGCAAGCAAATACAGGGGCCTGGAAAGGTCTTTATTTTTCTTTAAAAAATATGTAAATTATTTCCCACATTTTAATGAAATAATATTAACTTTAATTTTCATCATTTTCAGCAGTGTTACAAAGCTGCCTGTGAACTTTTCTCAACACATTAGTCGCTTGGGTGGTTAATTATTAGCCATTAATTTTGGTGAGGCTTTCTAGAAAGTGACGGCTCCAAAGAGCCACTTACCTGTTTATTCACACTTTTCACCGAAGACCTATTTTTCTTTACAACAAACCCAATATTAAATATGCAGCCAGTTTTATTTATTTATTTTTACAAAGAAACCTGACCTGTAAAACCTCTTTCTTTTTATTCTGGTTTCAAAACAATTCATTCATGAGTTTTAGAAGTTATGCAAATGAACCTCCCGTGATTTTAGAGGATTTCTCTGGAATTGATTTTGGGATTCTGTATTAATTACTGCTCCCAATCATAGGGGCTGTCACATAATGGATATATTTAGCAAGAATGACAAGGCTGATAATTATGCACAAGGAGCCTTAGAAAAGGGATTGTTTACTTTGATGTTTAATTTCGACAGACTTCTTTAGTTTGTTAAACTTAATCAAAAGCAATCAAAATACACTGGTGTGAATTATAGCAAATTAATTTCAAACCATTGGAAAACATCATGTCTTTCAAATTCGAATGTTCAACTGAACTCCTGAATGAACTGCTCAAAGCAAGGACATGGCGAGGTTTGCATGTGGAACACTCATTTAGAGCTGGAATTAGGACTGAGATCAGGATTGGGCTGGACTTCCAGCTTTCATGGAACACCTACAAATGACCTTCCTTTTGGGACTTACAAACTGACTCTGTGACTTGGGAAAGTTTCTTAAACCCAGTTTCTCCATTCAGCATAATTCTTGCCTTGCTCCTATTGTTAGTAAAGAACAATTTACCTTTATCATCTTCATGAAGTGTTTGCTCAGTGCCAAGTTCTGTGTGGGCCCTTATCTCCCTTAAACTTGATGATGACCCCTGGAGGTTGGTTCCCCACTGAACAGATAAGGACTCAATTTCAAGATACTTTGAGCCCACACAGTCTCTCCAGATTACTACTCCAGGGACTTTGTGTTTAATTCAGCAGGCTTCTTTGGTTTGACAACTTAATCAGGAGCA
This sequence comes from Uropsilus gracilis, assembly GCA_004024945.1. Taxonomy (NCBI): domain Eukaryota; kingdom Metazoa; phylum Chordata; class Mammalia; order Eulipotyphla; family Talpidae; genus Uropsilus; species Uropsilus gracilis. The sequence continues at coordinate 1,725 of PVHY01008567.1, read as the reverse complement.
ATCAAAATATGCTTATGAACATATAGAAAATTAATTTCAAGCCAATGCGAAAGATTATATTTCCCTACCATGGAGAATCAAGTGAGAAAATGGATGTAAAAATATTTGTAAAATGTATGCAAATGAGTAGTGTTAACTGCAGGAAAGCAAGACTAACAGACTATGCAGGGGCCAATTGTGTAGATGAAGATGCTTAACTCCAGCTCCTGAGTCACTGTGGGAAGGTAGCTTCTACATGGGGTTTGTAATTCAATGGGGCCCACTGAGTCACTGGAATATTAGTTCATTGCATGGGGTTTGTAATTCAATGGGGGCCCACTGAATATTAGCTGAATGAATGCATTTTATGAGTTTATCTACTACCATTAAGGTGTGTGGAGAGGGACGCAGTTTAATAAGATGTTGTCTTGACCTCTGCGTGCCCATGATGTAATGAAAGAGACAATTGTTCATGGTAGTCCAAGGATCCATGGAATAGGAAGAAGTCATGGCACTTGTTTGACACTGTCAATGATGGGAGATATGGTGCCCCGTTACTGTTGTATTCCCAGCACTTGGCACACAGTGTGGTCACACAAAGTATTTGATATTTGGTTGAATGAGTGAATTCATTCAAGATGAATGATGATCAAGACTAACCTGGTGTTTATGTTTATTAATGGTCCCCTTGATCTTCTAGGTCCCAGGCCTGAAAATAGTTGTACTTGACTTCCTGGTCCTCTTTTTCTATTACCAGTTGTGGAAACTAGGAAGTTGCTTTTCTTATCCTCCTACACCTACACTACATTTTCCTGTCCTCTCAGTAGTTACAGAAAAGTGTTTTGGTCAACAAAACTTAGATTGGAGGGATGTATGCTATCTTCTGGGCTGGTTGTACAACTTTTATTGTACAACACCCAGCACCTCCCCTATTTCTCTTCTCTCATCTACTGTGGAAGATCTAGCAGACGGTGTATGAACTCTGTGGATCAACAAAGTGGGAGGGATCTGGGCTCCTGAAAGACAGTATGGATCAAGGCCCTCCATTCACCCACATTACACTGTGATGTGATTGAGAAATCAACTTTTACTGTGTTAAATCACTGAGATTCTGGGGTTGTTTCTTTCAGTGAGTTAGGGTAGAACAATCAGTCCACCAGTTTAGAAGTCTTTTTAATGTTATCGTCATAATGTGTCTTCCTCTCTGTTTCATGCTGATCTAGACTATTTTAGTTTTGTTGTTGCTCCCTTCACCCTTAAATGATTATTACAGCTTACTAACTGAATTACTAGTTCTAATATTTTCTCTTCTAGGTCACTACTTTTGCTCACCGAAAATAAATATTTCTTAGATGGTAAAGGTTTTGTTTCAGTACCTGTCCTGATAGTCAGCCTTTTTCTGTCTCCTACTCTTAATCCCTGGAATACTTGTCATCATCTTTTACAAACTCTTGCCTTTCTTTTAAACCTTGATTTCATCTGTTCCTCCTTTTTTCTTGGATAAGGCTTAACCACCCATCAAGTTCAATTGCTTCCCCCTCTCCTGGGAGCCTTCTGTGCATCTTACCTCTGACTCATCCCTTTGGCACTGAACGTGTGTCGCAATTTATAAATATAGTTTCATGCTTACTGTTAACTACACCACAGATTCTTACATTTGGATTCATCAATGAGATAGTGATTCCCTTGAATAAAGTACCTGTTCTGTGTGTCTTTTCTTTTCTCTTCTTTTCTTTTCTTTTCTTT
>PVHY01008566.1:0-60865 GCA_004024945.1 Uropsilus gracilis | reverse complement strand
AAAAAAAAAAAAAAAAAAAAAAAAAAAAAAAAAAAAAAAAAAAAAAAAAAAAAAAAAAAAAAAAAAAAAAAAAAAAAAAAAAAAAAAAGAATACTATAAAATATAAAGACATTTTAATGTTTAACTTTTACATTATAATAAAATATTAACAAAATTCTTCCTATGAAACTTTTGGCTTATTAAGCAAAGAATATTTCTTGTAAAATCTTGTTTCAAATTAGACATTCCTAAGAATGAAAAATAACTTCCTGATTTATTATATCTAAGAATGATAAAAACAATCCTAGCAATTAAACAGTCAAAATTTTCAAGGAATCAGATTTAGATAAAGAAGCAGGAAAAGACCTCTGAGCAGTCCAACAACCCCTTTATAGTCCATGAGTCAGAACCCTAGAAAGGGCAGGTGACTGCTCATCAACATAGTCACAGCTTCCAAATAAAAAAATTATAGGCTTACATTTTATTGCCCACATGATTCTTTACCTTAATTCATAATAAATTTATGCTAACAACTAATAATCTATATTTTATTTCAAGTCTATCAAATATAACAGCATTTATTAAATATATTCAATCTACTGGGTTCATTTAATCCCTTTTTAAGTAGTTACTCTATCCTTTTCAAATCTTCCTAAGGAATTTGAAGGTATCTATTTTCACTTTGGTTCTTTAATTAGAGGTTAAATATCTTGAAAATCCAGCATTTAGTGATCATTTTCCTGAAAGTTCTTTTTCTACTGTTCTTTCTCAGTAGATACAACTTTCAACAAAATTAAAATTTATTGATATGATTTGTTCATAAACATATATGCATCTACTACCTATAAGGATAAAGCACTGCAAAAGAACCAGAAATATATGCATACACTGATAACAATAAAGAGTTTTAGTTCAAATTGAACCAAATTAGAAAACAATAGTAAAACACAACTGGTCTTTTTTTTTTTTAAATAGTAATTTAAGGTAAGAAAAACATAAGTACAAATGCTATATATCTTCAGTTCTTGAGGAAATAACATCTGCATTCAATTACCCATCAAACATATACTTTCCTCTTTCAATTTATTTGGGCTTCTAAAAAATGAGTATCTTCTGTATATATAAAAATAAGTAAATATAAATTAAGCTAAAAATCAACTAATTCTAATACAAAATTAATGTCATATTAGGAGATGGTATAAGACAAGAGATGGGAGTAAGTAAAAATTAAATTGCAACTAAAATAAGTTACCAAGGACTTGGAATTAACAGTGATTCCACACAAAGGAATTGACTTATTTTAATTTTTAAAGAAATTTTTGGGAGTGATGACTTTTTTCTAAGAAAAAAAAACAATGTAAAATGTATAAAATTGAATGTATATAATTGATTAAATATATTTGAAAATCAGTCAAATAACTGCCATTTGCTAAAACTTATTTCAATCAATTTAGGTGAAAAAAATTTCCTTTAAGACTTTTTTTTTTTTTGAGATAGAAGATGTACTACACCAAACAAAAAGTATTCTTGAATCTATTCTTTGGTGAAGGTGGTAATTTAAAATCAGAAATATCCTAAAATATTAATTCAATTTTATAGCAAATAGGAAAAGTTTTGTGCCACTCACAATCATATCAACTCTTAAGGTACAATGATGAATTTTACCAATCTCCATTTTTGTTTAAACAAAAGATTAAAATTCCTTTTTAGTCATTAGGCAGTTTTTAAAAATGCTAGATATAACTAAAAATTTCACTCTATTTTTTCCTTAGAAAAAAAGTCATATCACCCCCCAAAAATTTCTTTAAAAATTAAAATTAATCAATTCCTTTGTGTGGGATCACTATTAATTCCAAGTCCTTAATAAAAGCTACTTGCATAAGCAAAAAAATAATAAAAGCCATGCCAACAATAGGCAACCAAACAAGAAACAGTCTTAACACTGATTTTTTTTTCCTCTCTCAAGTGTTACTACCAAAAAGAAAGAAGAAACAAAAGAAAAAGAGGGAAGGGAAGGAAAAGGGAGGGAAGAAAAGGGGAGAAGAGGGGAGGGGGTAGGATGAAATAAAGAAACCTCTCAGTGAGATCGCCAAAATTCCAGAAAGCAATTCCACCTAAGACGAGTTAATGGGCAAAGCTCAATGCTAAACAGTCTGAGACCATTTGCAAGCCTCCTAGGTATATTCCCCAACAGAAACATAATCAGATTAAAGCAACTGCAAACAAACTGGGTTGAAACCTTCCTTTGTCCAAGCCCAGCCTCTTCTTCCTGTGATGTCATACTACAAATCTAGCCAGCCTTTCTTACTCTTTTCAGAGAAAGCCCATCTCACCACATAGCCAGCTACGGAGAAAAAGGTCTTGATTCAGCAAGAACTAACATGCTTAGGAATTTATTTCAGAACCTTTAACCACCGGTTTATTACCTCTTGGGATCCAGTACAAGAAAACTAAAAAAGGAAAGAAAGATTTATTTAAAAGAAGCACGAAGAAATGAGAACAAACTGGAAATGTTTAAATCTCTGAGACTGCAATGAAAATCAAAAGAAGACTGATAAACTCTAGCTTAAATATTCTGGAATGTAAAGAAAGTTTAATTTTGGATTGACTTTGACTACTGAAATACTAGTTTACCTGGCAATTAGTTTTATAACCATCTCTGAACACTTTCCTTTACATTTAAAATTCGATGGATTGGCTTCACTGACCACGTTTTTAAAAGACTGCTCCTCAATTAACAAAGTCCTGGATCACGGATTCTGTGGAGACTAAAAAATGGTAATATTTTCCTTCTGAAGCGCCAAGTGGAGACTACAGCAACAAATTTCATGTTTCTTTCGAGATTTCGGCGAAAAAGGAAATATTTACAAAAGCACGCAAAGATCCAAAGAATCTGCAAATACACTGGAAGTTACAGTGGTCGCAGTCTGAGAACACCGAAGGAGCCTGCTGCAGCAGACGGAAGGACTTCAAGGCAGAGAACTGGCCCTGTGTTTATAATGGTAAGCAGTAACAGCTCCAGCTGCCCTGACAGTAACGACGACTTTAAGTACATTTTGTATGGGTGCACATTTAGTATGGTGTTTGTGCTTGGGTTAATATCCAACTGTGTTGCCATATATATCTTCACGTGCACACTCAAAGTGAGAAATGAAACTACAACTTATATGATTAACTTGGCAATGTCAGACTTGCTTTTTGTATTTACTTTACCCTTCAGGATTTTTTACTTTGTGTCGAAACACTGGCCATTTGGAGATTCACTTTGTAAAATTTCAGTGATGCTGTTTTATACTAACATGTACGGAAGCATTCTGTTCTTAACCTGTATTAGTGTAGACAGATTTCTGGCAATCGTCTACCCAATTAAATCAAGAACTCTAAGAACCAAACGCAACGCAAAAATTGTTTGCACTGCTGTGTGGTTTACTGTGGTCGGAGGAAGTGCACCAGCAGTTTTTTTCCGATCTACCAATCCTAAAGATATTTCAGATAACAATAGCTCAAGAACGTGCTTTGAAAATTTTCCAGAAGATACTTGGAAAACTTATCTCTCACGGATTGTAATTTTCATAGAAATAGTGGGATTTTTTATTCCTTTAATTTTAAACATAACTTGCTCTAGTATGGTGCTAAGAACTTTAAGTAAACCTGTTACATTAAGTCGAAGTAAAATAAACAAAACTAAAATTTTAAGAATGATTTTTGTACATCTGGTCATATTCTGTTTCTGTTTTGTGCCTTATAATATCAACCTTATATTATACTCTCTTATGAGAACACAGACATTTGGAAATTGCTCGGTGACCGGAACAGTAGTAAGGACCATGTATCCAATCACTCTCTGCATCGCCGTTTTAAACTGCTGCTTTGATCCCATAGTTTACTATTTCACCTCTGATGCAATACAGAATTCAATAAAAATGAAAAACTGGTCTACTAGGAGAAGTGACTCCAGATTCTCTGAGGTTCAAGGCACAGAGAACTTTATTCAACACAGTTTACAGGCCTTAAAAAATAAGATATTTGACAACGAATCTACAATATAAGCTGACTAAGGCTACTGGGACAAAACCTCCAAGTTTCTTCAACTGTGAAAGTGCTTTTTCTTGGACAACTATTTCTCCATCTTTGAAAGAAAATAAGCAAATTATAATTTTAAAGTTTCAGTGTAAAAAATTGTACTCAATGTATTAAGTATTAAGCATTAAAATGTATTCTATTCTTGTATGCATTCCATTTTATTTTTACGAGTCATTTTGATTTGTACCTTTCTCTTCATTAAAAAACACTTTAAAGTTTTTCAAACTCTAGAAGTGACTGATTTATATATCATGTGGTGACCATCTGGACTGTATTTCAGTAATTTTTTTACTTAATGATTTACAAATATTAAAAGTTTCATTTAAATATTTAACATTTTTCTTCAATATATATCTGATTTCCCTTTCAATTTGAAAGGGAACTAACCTTACTACTAAACTTTAACAGGTGAGAAAGGGGTGTAATTTGAAAAGAATCTATGTGCTTTTCAAACTTTTTTAAAGTTAAAAATGTAATTTCTGTAGAATAATGACATACTAACACTGAGAACACTGAGAACTCACACTTAATAATATCTGGAATTTTATCTTTGTAATTTATAAAAAGCAGATGCTATTTAAATACATAATACTTTTCAATTATTATTTCAATCCATTGATAGAATAGCAACTTCAAAATGTTACAAAATTTGAGAACAAGAGTTGTTTTGCTAAGTAAACTTCCAAATATTAAAATATTATCAGAGGTACATTTTAAAGGTATATTTATATAATAATAAATAATATATTTTAAGTATTTTAGGTGACAGAATATCACAGATGGATAGTGAGTACAATAATGGGTACTAATGAAATGAAAATACACAATTTCTCTTCTCTCTTTTGACCATTTAATGTCAAATACTAAATAACTTTAAATATTATTTCAAATGGGCAAGATGTCAGTTTATCAAAATAATTTCCATGGTATGAACACAGTTCTTACGTATATTTAACTAAACATAAATAGTATGTGAGTTATAACTTAGTTACAATTAAAACATGAAATACCAACTACAATAAAACTTTTCATTTTCTAACATTTTCATTTTTTTAAATTCAAGCAGTTCTCCAAATTTAACTAAAAAAGAACACTTTTATTTGAAAAAATAAATTCAGCATTCAACCTATATGGTTTTACAATCATAGTCTTACAAGTCTTAAATATTACTTTGGAAAACATTTTTGAAGTTTAAATTTGATTCCTGCTTTTTAACTGGGTTTTTTTTTGACTTTTCACTTCAATGACTTAAAACAAACCATAGTCATTGACTAGGTAAGTAAACTCAATTTCAATAAAATGATAGTAGAGGATTATTTTTCCAGAGGTCAAAGGCATTCTTTAGATAAACATAAAACAAAATAAATCCTTAAAAAAACCTAAGTGAAAAAATTGAATATAGTCCTTTATATCCCAGGAAAAGTAAATGTGCTTTCAAATGATTCTGACGTAACTTTATTTCAAACACTCCAATATATTTAGCACTTTAAACATGTATTTTTGAATTGAAAAGTAACTAACAACTTAAAGATGTGGAAAAGGGGGGAAGGATATTTTTACCAGATTTCTCAGAATTTTTCCTTGGTGTAAAGATGTCAACAATATCTCAAAGCATGGCTATTACTTAAAAATATAAGCATACTCATTACCAGATATTTCTATGTTCACTAGAGAAACTGTTGCTTCTCAAGAGAAAAATGAATCAAAAGGTTTGTAACATTTGTTATAATGTAACGCCTAACATTACAATTACTAGTTTTCTTCTCCATAAATTCAAATCCTGGATAAATCTTACCCTACAAGTATAGAAAGATCAGTAAAATTGTTTTCCTTTATTAGTGGTGCACTTTAAGGTAAATTATATATTCCTACAGTTTTCTCTTTCCCCTCTACTCAAAAAACCTGTAATTAAAAAAATATGAGGAATTTAGAAGTTTTGTTACCTTTAAGGGAAATTACTTCCTTCCAAACACTGTGCCCACTGTTTTAACATCTTTATAAAATAGTAGATAATTTAACAAGATCAGTTAGTTCAAAGAAGAGAAGCAAGATGAGAAAAATTTGAGCTATAGAAAACAGCTTTCTAGTATCCTGTGGATTAGCCACAAACTTAGAAATAATCTTTTACTAGAAAATAACAAGCAAGTGAAGTTTAACAAAATAATCTGTGAAAATATATGTACTTACTATACATTATATACCCATAGGAAATCTTTAAAGAAACTGAAAATGATTTTATCAAGAAATTTTGACTTGATATTCAAAATGCTTAAAATTAAATCAAGGTATGTCTTAATTACAGATATTGTTATTAATTACAAATATTGGCATCACTTACTCAGTTGGGGAAAATAAAAATAAAACCAAAACATTAGCAAACTTCATTTCCCCAAATGAGAAATACTTAAGCTATGAATGGTATTTAGTTAGCAAGAATTTCAAGCAATTGCTTTTTGGTCCTGTAATTTTGAACCCCTGAAACTGGTATTTGGTGTTTTAATACATTAAGTTGCTATTGCATAGTAGAATCTTTATTAATTCCCAATATTCAACACTTAATAAGCAAAATATTCTAGATATTAACAAACATTGCTAAAACCACTAATTCTCAAATTCGTTTGTCTCTTCACCTTTTATACCTAATGCTTGCTATATATTTTTGATAGTCAATTCTATATTATAAAAGTACAAAGAATATCAACTAAACAGGAAAACATCAAGATAATGAGTTTGAAATTAACACCAGACAAGCTTCTTTACCAAGTATGTTTCTTTCCTCCTTTTAAAAAGATATGCTCTAATAACCATAAAAAGGGTACAGAATTACCTCTTTCATCACTTTGTGATGGAAACGGTGAAAAAGCAATGGTAAATACAATTCAACGTAGATAATTCATGAATTCAACAACCAGTTTTCAAACTCAGAACTGCTTTACTCATATAAACCAATTATATTGCTTTTTAATTTATATCCTTAAAGTTTAAATATTGAGAAATAAGTATATGTAAGCTGTGTATTTACAGCTAAGTTACAGTTAATAGTCATAGGATAAATGTGCTGTGTTCCATTAATCACCTATCAAAATGTCTTCTAGTAAATTCACAATTTAAAACAGAAGAGTCTGGAGATCATCTGATATAATTACTTCGCCTTAAGTTGAGGAACTTGAATAATTAAAAGACTAAGTAAATTGTACAAGGCCACACACAAGTTAAGGGTTTTTTGTTTTTGACTTGTCTATTTCTTTAAAACTGGCAATAAGAAGAGCATGTGCAAAGGTCCTGTAGGGAAGGACTTGGCATACTAAAGTTGTTAATGTCAAAGTGGCTAGCCATGGAGGACTAAAAGCTTACATGTACTTAAAGGTCACAATAAAATGCCAAAATCTAAATGTATTCAAGTAGAAAGAAACAATTTGGCTTGTATTTCAAAAAATACAATCTCTTCTTATGAGAGACATGCATCTGCTTTTATCAAAAGGAGAAAAATTATCAAAATAAGAGCTATATTTATTCATTTTAAATTTAAAGACCTGTTCTTATCCTTTAGTTTGATTTTGTCCTTTATTAAAATGTCCAAACTAAAAGAATTTACTGGGGCCAGGCATGGTGGCACATGCCTGTAGGTGACACAGGGGCTAGGGCCAGGGATTGTGGTTCGAGTCACGCTGGGGACATGTAGCAAGACTTAGTCCCCAAAAAATAGTTGGGTGTGGTGGTGCGTGCCTGTAATCCCAGCTACCTGGGAAGCTGAGGCTGTGGACAGCTTGAGTCCATGGTACCCTGGGCAACGTGAACCTGTGGTTCCACAGGCAATAATTGCGAGACCTAGTATCAAAAAAAAAAAGTCCCTTACTAAGTTACGCTAAGTGAAATAAGTCAGAAGGAGAAAAATAAATTCCAGATGGAACCACTTGTATGTGTAATATAGAGACCAAACAAAGAGTCAAAGACAAACAGTAAAAAAGCCCTTGCAAACTGACCATAGATATAAAGAATGGGGTAGGGGAAAGACAGAATGGGAATGGGGGAGAAGCACAGTGGACTATGATGGAGAAGCTATAGGTATTCTGGCAATGGGACAGATACAGAAACCACAGCCAAGGGGAAAAATCCTATACTGTCAAAAAAGTAACAAGAACATAAAGCAATGGTACTGCATTAAAAAGTAATACAGTGAAAAAAAGTCCTTTATTAAAATATTCCTTCTCTCTTGAAATAACGGTGATGATGTACAGGAAGACTTTACTAACGCTGTTATTTAATAGTGCTTGTAAAAAAATACATGGGTGGCAGGAATATAAAATGGTACAATGCTTACAGATGGGAATATGGCCAATATCTAAAGCACACAACACACCTAAGCACACACGTACCCTTTTGACCCAGCATCATCATTTCTAGGTATTTGCCTTGAAGATATACTTTGAGTGACATAAACAGAAGTGCACAAGGTGCACATTATTTGCAATTGCAAAATACTGTATATTAACTAGATATCTCAGCACAGAAGACAGATTGAAAAAAGCTCAATACATTTATACACTGTTACTATGCAAGCTTTAATAAAAAATGAGATCCCTGAACTGACAGGGTGATTTCCAGGAAGTACTGTTAAATGGGAAAAAAAACAAGGCATAAAAGAGCACACATGCAGTAAGAAAAAGGCAAAATAAAAAACCATGTCTTTCTGCTTAATTTCACACACACACTCACAAAAGAAATAGGGTTGGGGAATGGAATAAAAGAGACAGTGAAGGTTCTGACACATTTCTGACTGTCAGACTTTGAGAAACATTGTATTGTACATCAGGAATCAAAACCTTTTCTTTAAGGGTCAGCAGGTAAATATTTTAGGCTACATACAGGCTAGCCTAAATTCCTGTTGCAACTTCTGCATTACATTGTAAAAGCAGTCATAGACAATATATAAACTGCATTGTTATGTTTACAAATTTATAAAAAATTGTTTTTAAAATGAAAACATTTTATAAACTAATTAAAATATTCATTAAAACAAGCAGGCACCTATTCTACATTATCAAAAATTTGAAGCTCACAGAATGGGAAAGGGAAAAAGAAACAACCCAGAAGTACATCTGTATTAACGTCTGACAAATAGGTACAATAGTTCAAGTAAAAGAACAAAGTTTTTTACAAGGTAGACATGAATCTAGAGAGGGCCTTAGACAAACCAGTATTACTGCAAGTTATTTTAACCTCCCCTCTACATTGATCTCTTTAATGATTTGGGGCTAGATAATATGTAAGGTCCATGTCATGCTTCATATTGTATGCTTCTCATGCTAGTCAATTATAACTTTCATTCATTCATTCATCACATACCATGTTATGAAGACTCATTGCAACTACTCTTTCACTCAGTTGGCTTCTTACTTTCTTCTGCTGGATCCATCTAGGATAGATCAAACTAATTCTCCCATTAAATCACCATTTTGTGTCGTCAGCTAATAAATAGTTTTAGAAGTTGTTAGATTTATTGTCTGAAGGGAAAGCCCACTTTCAGAGTTCAAAGTTCTTCAAAATATGGTACTTACCTACCAAATCTTCTGGTTTCTTTTCTGTCACCCAAACAAGATTTCTCCCCTCCAGATCAGTCTATTGCTTGTCCTGCGTTCACAACTCTCACTACTGCACTAGATTTTTGGCACATGGCACACTGCCTCACCTCTTCCCTAATGCTCAGGTAATAAAGCTCAGTCTGCCCTTCATTCCCTGATAAAAACCTTTTTATACTACATGTCCATTTTAACCCCTAAACAAAATCTTATTTTCTAATGTTTATCTGTATTAGACATATGTTTACATGAGTTATGTCTTATTTTCCTAGACAATCTAAAACTTCTAGAAGGGATTCTTTTTTCATTGCTCTGTAGTATCTACAGTGCCTAACACATAACTGAAATGGAATAAAAATAGGAAGGAAAGGCTTACAGTTAAGAACAAATTAAGTATTACTTGCCTGCCAGACTAGATTAATTTTCAACAGTCGGTACCTATTACTTATACAGTACCTACCCTGCATATTTATCAAATGTCTCATACCCATACGCAAAAATGTAAAGACACTATAATGATTGCCTTTTGTTTCATAGCTTAGTTTTTAAAAGTCTATGCGAAGAGGCATTTTTTTTCTTTTCAATATACTAATGTAAGAATTCAACTTTCATAGTGATCACCATAACTCCTATTACTTATCATCTCTAAACTGCATCTGTTGACAACCCCCACTTAGAGGAGGATATGCAGTTGTTAAAAGAAACCACTTTATTCTTAAAGACTGTATGTGGGTGTGAAAGAATTTTAATAGAATTGTATAAGGAAAGAGAAGTATAATAGTTTATAATAGTTTCTCAATATTAGCACAAAGCAACCCATCCCCTCGTAGATAAATGCCCAGTAGGCTTGACCCGAAGTTAATGATACTCTTTATGGAACTACCTGACCTTTTTTTTGAAATAACTGCTTATTTTCCTTTTGTTGATGCAGCATAGGTTTACAGTACTATGTGATTTACAGGTACAGAATCATACCCCTTCAAATGGATGTCACCATACTGCCCCTAGTGGCATACATCATAGTAGCTCTCCACCCCAGTGGAAAAATCACTTTTTAAATACATCACATGCTAAGACTTTTCTGTTTTCTTTCTGCACTCCTCAGACAGTTTAACTCTAAGATTCTATGATTTCTCCATCCTTGGAATCACCTGTCTTATAAAAACTTATTTTCTAATAATTTTATTTCAAAAAGGATAGTGAAGAAAAAAGCCTTCTAATGACTTGTATGTCTGAAATTGTTTCATACTCTGTTTTACAGTGTGAGTCAGATGTAGAACTCTAGGTTACCAAACATCCAATATTCCTGATGCAAACTCCAATATTGATCTGGATCATATTCTCCTATAAAAACATACCTTTTTTCTCCAGAAGTTTTTATAATTTTCTATTATTTTCAGAATTCTGGATAGCCACCAAGATGTGTCCACACTTACTCATTTTGTCTGATTCTATGGGACCTATTTGAAGTCCCTGGCTTTCATTAGCTTTAGAATTTCTTTGTTACCTTACTGTTTCTTGTCCTTCACTTTCTTTGGTCTTTCCTTCTGGGATAGATACTGAACTAAGCTACCCCCATATTGCAAGATAAGGGTAATATAACTCTGCAGCACATTAGTGTGTTATATTCCTTCTCAGACCGAATTACCTTTGCTACTTTATTTTTTTTCTTCAAGTCTATTATAGAAGTCTGAATTTACCTCACTTTCTCTTGTGTGTCTTTTGGAGGCACCAGCTGGAAATCACAGACTTGTATGCGTGTGTACACAAAGGCTGCAGCAGGGTCAGCAATGTCTTTGTAGTTTGAACACTACATAAAATACAGGGCTTCAGTATAAACTCTGCCCATCAAGCCTAAGGAGGCTATTCAAGAGGGGCAACTCTTCCTAATTCAATAGCACAGAGAAAGGTGTGTTTTCCTGATTCTCTGAGGCTGGTTTGAGGTAGAGGGACTGACTCAATGGCTCTCAATATGTAGTAGTTGGTTTAGCAAATGAGCATTATGGAAACATATTAAAATTCAAATTCTTGCACCTTACCTCAGAAACTTTGGACTTGGGCAAGTTCTGCAATCTGTGTTTTAGTAAATCTAGGAGGTGATCTGATACATGCTCAAGTTTGAGGTTAACTCCCTGACAGCACTTTAGAAAACTCTTAATTACTCTGAACTTGCAGGCCAAATCTCCCACTTCCACCAGAGTCCTTTCCAGAGTGCATCACTGAGTGTTGCACTCAGTGATGTTTTCTCTACTTTGCTCTAATTATCTCCTCATTTGCTTTTTAATCCACAAAACTGAGTGAACCTCTCAACTTCCTGCAGAGTTTTTCAACTTTATAGCCTCAGTGTAATGGATTTTACCCCCATGCTTAGTTTTATTTTCCTTTCTGTCATTTTTATAGGGTTTAAAGGAGAGAAAACAGATAAAAGTTTGATCAGCTTATTATTTTTGAACCAGAAATGCTGTTGTTTTTAAAAGCAATTGCATTATGTAAGTGAAATTTATTACACTGGAACCTTTTTATTGCTACTGACAGATGACAAGCAAAGGACTTTATCATGAAAAGCAAAATCTATGAACAAAACAACCTTCAATTTATGTTTCAAAAAATGATAATTTTCCAATTATTTAACCAGCTATTTTGTCAACTCATTTACTGTGTGCAGCACATTAGTGTGTTACATTTCTTATGAAGCAGAATTACCTTTGCTATTTTTTCTTGGTCTATTATAGAAGTCTAAATTTAAAAGAGCATAAAAATATTTTAATCATTTTTGCAAGTCCTTATACTAAAATAAAGAACTTTTATTAATTAAATGAGTGTAAAATACTCAGGCTATTGGGGAAAAAGCGTTTTACGTATACTAGTTAATAAAAAGCAGTTTACTTAAATAAAAATTATTTAAAAGATAGTACTAAAATTTATACCTTTAGGTGATATACATACATGTAATTTTTTCTAATGGCCAAAATAAGTAGTATCAAAACTGTTGGGTGAAAAAAACTGGGTGAAAAACACTATATATATATATATATATATATATATATATACACACACACACATATATATACACACACATATATATATATAGTGTTATATATATTTATTTTTACACACTATATTTATATATATATATACATATATATGTGTGTATATATATGTATGTATATATATGTATATATATATATAGTGTGTGTGTGTGTGTGTGCCTACAAGATATTATAGAGTTTTCCCTAGAGAAATAATTACAAATGTCAGGGGTATGATTTGTACATTATTGTGACATTTTTTTACTCATGTCCATTCATCTAGCTCATTTATTTTTCATTTGAAATTGAAAGGTAGAAAAGTTTATTTTCAAGAGACGCTGTTGTGAGTTAGATCCTCATCTAGAAACATACAGAATTAAAAGTGTCTAATATAGCTACTGAAAGATAATGGATAAAGATAAAGTTTATCTTTGAGAAATAAGTCTTTCATTTTCAAATATTAAATTAGGGAATTTTATGTTCATTTTGTTCATGACTCAAGTATTAGTAAAGGATGCTAATTTATTTTACTTCTCCAACTTTCTCAATGCTTAAAAGAAAAAAATCAAAATCAAAAACTTAAGTCATAAGAAAATTCTATTTATGCTTGTGTCCTGTATTTAAAGATAATATGGTAATTGAATCGTAAAAATTTTTTCATTTACATATTAAGTAATACTTAAAAAACAGAAAAGGTAAGTATAATTACCAGATATTAATTTGAATATATATGTATTAATTTATTAGGATAAAAGTGAACCAGATATTAAGCCCCAAGTATGTATTTAGTAAAGAATCACAAGATAGGTCTACATTGGTCTTTAATTCTTAAAGAGTATTGATAAAAATTCTTAAAGAAAAATTCTGTTATATTTTAACGGAGGCAAGAAACACTGAAGAGCAGCAAGAAAAATAAGCTTTTTTTAAAGACAGACAAATCCAGCTGTTTCCTCTTTTACATTTCCTTATCATGTTCTAAATCTAAGACTTACAGGAAAATACCAAAAATACTTTTGCTATTTGGCTTTTTCTGACAATAGTGGAAAAATATTAAGAACCAATAAGTACATTAGTAAAACTACACAAAATACACTAACATGTATTTTGAAACAAATAAGATTGTGACAGTTCATAGTTAAAACATACCATAAATATTAGAAAAAATAGATATTAAAATTTGGCTCTATTTTATAATAAAAGGTATTTGAACTGTAATGATTTAAGAACACTTCTCCTAGACTGTTTCTAAAATTATACTAATCTTACCAACTGGTACTAGCCTCATTTTGTCAGAGAAATTCAGAAACCACATTAGATAACAGCTACATCTTAAGATACTTCTATTTTTTGTTTCCTGCTCATACAGATTCTAGAGGCTTTCTCACTTTAAGTTAGAAAATGACTACAAAGTTAGAGACAAAAATTCTAAGACATATTCAAGCAATTAACATTACAGAAGACTCTCTAGATTCTCAAGAATGCACTTATATCCATTTCTATAGGCTAAATACACAATAAATTTCCAAGTTATTCTACCAGGCTTTTCTTTTTGCTTGTACTTGAATAATGAACTAACACTACCTTCAGGGTAATTACTGATGTGATTTATAACAAAAGCAATATAAGGAATTCCAACTGCAGTATAACAGTGAACACTGTATTTAACAACGCTAGAACTTAGTGACACATTTTCCCCCTGAATCTTCCATTTTGAGAAGGTAAACAGAGGAGTGAGGAAGTGGGAATGTCTCTGGAAATTAGAATAGTTTTACACAGTTTGGTAAGCCAGGATAAACAGGCTCACTATTGTTTGTTTCCTCAGTTCTATATGTAAGAAATCATTATATTATAAAAGGAACTTAAAGTATTTGAAAGATTTCTAAAGTTTTATCATTTTCATATATGTTGAATTATTCCTTACAACACTTCTGAAAGGTATGTGATATTATCTATTTATAAAGAAAACCTAAAATATTAAGACTAAAAACAATGGTACTTTAATAAATAAAAAAAGAAAAATAACAATGCATTCACTTAATTATGGAATCTAAAAAAAA
Source organism: Uropsilus gracilis (assembly GCA_004024945.1). Lineage (NCBI taxonomy): Eukaryota > Metazoa > Chordata > Mammalia > Eulipotyphla > Talpidae > Uropsilus > Uropsilus gracilis. Next base: position 46,138 of record PVHY01008566.1, on the reverse strand, counting down.
AACAAAATCTTATTCATAGATACAGAAAATAGACTGGCAGTTGCCAGAGGGAGAGGTTTGGATGGGTGAAAAAGGTAAAGGTGGTTAAAAGTACAAAAGTTAAGTTACAGTGATGTGATTGTATTATATAGTTGAAAGTTATAAGGGGAGTATAGCGTAAGGGTTCTCATCACAAGAAAATTGTAATTTACATGTAGTGATGGATGTTATCTAAACTTGTTATAGTGACCATTTAATAACATATACTAATACTGAATTGCTATATTGTATACCTACTGAATTGTTTTATTGCAAATAAATTAATGACCTCAATTAAAAATGGTCAAAATAAAAAGAAAACCTGACATACAGAAATATTACCTGTTTAGAATCACACCGAAGCAAGTCACAAGACAGTCTGAAATTCAGCTTTCCTAATCTGTCAAATAGGGTCAGCAATGTTTACCTTCTATGAGGATTAAATGAGATCTGGTGATTACAAATCCCAGGTTTCTCCTGCTATAGCACAGGGGTACTCATAAAGAAAGGTACACAGATAAAAAATGAATAAAGAAACTAATCACCACAGTGCATATGCCAAACAGTACACTAATATTATCCTGAGAGGCAGCAAAGGGATTAAGCAGTCTTTGGAATGAGTAGTTTGAGTTAAAATTCAGGTGCTGCCTCAATTTAGTTTTGTGTAGACAAGATAAATTTCCTCACTTACTTTGTTTCTCAGTTTCCTTATCTGAAATGGTGATTACTATAGTATCCATTTCACAGTTTTATAAAGTAACTGAGTTAATCCATTTCAGCACTTTTAATAGTACCTGTAATACTTGCAAAAATCTTATCTATTACGTTATTATACTGAAATGTCATGCATGAGGGTCACACTTGATGCGGTCTAGATGATGAACAGAAAGATTCCAAAAAAGTAAACCAGTGATAAGCTTTTTACAAACACTGCATTCTAAAGAAGTTTCTATGAGCTACTTAAGGGACATCACTAAGTTGTTGTGTTTTGTTTTGTTTTTTTTAACATTCCTGAATTTTTTCAGTCACATGCCAGTTCATGAACAGAGGAATGTAGAGCATGGACAATGGAATTGGGGGAAGGGAGACGCGAAGGGACACTTCATGAATACTTCTCCACTAAGAACTCGAGCCATTTCTCCTGTGTGTCAAGAGTGTTCTAAAGATAAAAGGAGAAAAATGTACAGAGAAAAGAATAGACTGAGGGTTCAATCTTGGAGTTCAAGACTAGAAGGCATATGAACAAAGGTTCAGATCAAGAACATGGATCCAGATCAAAAACTCAGGCTCACATAAGCACTAATACAGGAAAAGACTTGCATTAATGTACAATAATTCAGACTCTTTGGGTTTTTTATTTTTTAACATATGAACCACCATATAAAAACTTTTAATGCCTTAGCAATCATGAAAGTAGTGCTACTTAAAAAAGCCGTACTTACATTCTTGGATATTTTTTAAGCAGTCATCTGTACATATTTCATTGGCTAACTATTCACATAAATTAAGTTACTATACTTATTTTTGTGTGCTTCTTTCTGAATATAGATTTTAATTCTCTCTTAGATTACTTCACTAATAAGAAAAAAGGTTACTGTCAAAAATTTTATTTCTAAAACTTTCTACTTTCCTTTTCCCACCTTCATTTTTATAGTTTTCTATTCTATAAAAGACTCTAGGCATACCTACAATCTTTTGTTATAAACTGAGAAAAAAACTCAATTTTAACCAAATCAATCTATAAAAACACAGAGCTTTTCATTTCATCTAATTCTTATCCCTCCCTTAAATCTCATTAAAGGTTCATCCAACTAAGTAATCTCATCAAACTTAAATTATTATAGATTCTAAAGAAATTTATATTTTATCAAAATTTCATTTCTCAAAGTTGTACAATGAAAGATATGCATACTCTGTCTAAAAGCTCACTTTTTTGTAATATCGCCTTTAAATCTTCCTCCTTAAGGATAAATTAGGTCAACAGTGATAATGCACTGTTGATAAAGGATCTGCCCAACAAGCAGTACTTTCTTTTTTTTTTATTAACTAGCTTCTAGACAAAGCATTTATCTTGTTATAAAAGATAAACATAAAATACTATTAATCAAAAAAAATTAACTTACTCTTTGTACTCCTGCCTTTTATACTGCTTCATATGCTTGACTACATGCTATAGTAATGAAAATTGTGTGACTAACCAAATAGAAATAATATGTACAATGAAAGGCATGTTTACTAGATTAACATGAAAACTGGAATCAAACTAATCTAGGTTCAAATGCCAACCTGCTGAACTAAAATTACTTATCCTTCCTGAACCTCTTTCCCCTTTTGTAACACCATAAAGAACTTTACAGAATTAGGATGAGAGTTAAATTAGCCAAATACTTTCAGTGCACAGCATACTGAAACTGGTCAATGAATGTTAGATTTCCCTTCCATGACTACTAGCTATTCCTACATGGGACAGAGACATCTATGTTTCTATTTCCTCATATGTAAAACTAGAGTCAAGTCTACATCTCCCACTTTGCAGCTAGTATAAACTACCAACAGAGCATTTCTTTTTAAAATCCCTATTCAGTATAAGTCACCTAAAATCAGTCATCTCAAATATGGCTGTGAGGAGGGACCTGTGGGCCAAGAACATGACAATCATCAGAGAGCTTGTTAGAAGTGCTGAATCTCTAGCCCCACCCAAGATCTACTTGATAGGAATCTCTTTTTAAAGATTTCCAGGTGGTTCCTATGAACAGACATTAAAGTCTGAAAAGCACTAATGAAAAAATAACGCATAGCCTTTAAGAAAATAGCTTTGTCAATATAGTTGTACCCCAAACCCAGAAGAACAAAGGGCATCTGTAACAGTGCATATTGCTTTCATTAGTTTAGGAAAGCAAGTTAGAGGCAAGAGGAACTGTGGATTGGTAGAACTTGAAATAGTAACTCTTACGGGAAGGGAGAGGAAAGGCAGAAAAGACTAATATACTAGGTAAGGAGAAAAATAATTTTCAGCACCAAGTGTGGAGTCTAGCCTATGAATAATATAGAAGTGATTATAACGGTATCCCTACCTCAAAAAAGTAAAAGTAAAACTAAAATAACTTTAACATTTAACATATTGAATTGTGAAGTCAGAAAATGGGATAGAGTGTGAAGGTTAAAGACTTAGCTGTATTTCCAGAATGTTAGCTTTTAAAATTAAGATAAATACTTCCATTTGCCATCAAAACAAAAAACATACGGTTGCTTTAAATAATTAAGAACCTTTTAAAACACAATATAATACTTTTTTCATTATGGATTACCAAGGATATGGTGTAAATATATATGACATCATTACTTCATTGTACTTGCCCTTATTTGAAAAGCTTAATATGGTTAAATCATTACTTCAGCAATCACTCACCATCCTGACACACAGTTCTCAGTAAACATCTTAAAAAAAAAAGTTAATTGTAAGTACTAAAACCTTTGGGAAAAGTGTAGTGTATCAGAGGTTAATGATCCACCATACAAATATACAACAGATATCCTTTTTTGTTTTTTTTTCAGAGCTACAGGCTTTTCTCCCTTTTGTGTTAACTTCCTGTCACGTTTGATATTTCAATGGCACCAAAGAAGCTTAAAATTTGTTTTTAAGTTTGTCACCAAGTCAGTAGTCTAAAAATAGAAGCTATTCATTACAACTGACTGTACTGATATATAAAATAGGCCTTTGTTTAAGATTTAGGACAAAAACTATTTTTAATCTTTTCTTATGTAAAAGTGCTTTGGTCAAACATTTATGTAACTAAATAAAGAAGTTTGCTAAGATTCTGGTAACAGAAAAATAGCATGACAGATCCAATTGGATAAGTTAGTCACCTAAAGGCAACTTAAAAATTTTAGTACAAGGAAATCGTTAACAATTAGTAATTTATGCTCTCCATAGTGAGTATCCCTCCTCTAAAACAATTATCAATTAGAATATATAATGCATTTAACACATGAAAACAGAAATGATACCCAAAATATTTGTAAATAAATGTATTTACAAATAGTTTATCATTCATGATAACAGAAGTCAAATTTGTTTGAAACATAAAATTGACTAACAAAGTAAAGCAGCTTTGGGATAATGAACACAGGTAGCACAGGGCAATAATTCCTGAAACACAAAGAAAACAAATGGTAAACTCCACCACTGCTTCAGTTTACTGCCTGGAGAAAGTTTTCAGGCTACAATGCAGGAAAGAGAAACTGAAATAGAGCCCAATGTGATTCCCCAGCTGAAGAAAGAGTTGAGGATTTAAGGAAGCCAAAGGAGCTAAAATTAACCAGATAAAATACCAGAGAGAACAGAATTATAGAGAAAGGGGCATGTTGAAGAGAGCCTTCCAGGAATTTGAGGAAGGTTACTCTCAAATTTTCAGATGAGTACCAATCAGTAGATACTTGTAGGGAAACTATCCACAGCTGGAGGAAGAACCACAAGAAGAAACAAACCATCCCCAGAGTTGACACCGGGCTAGGAAGAGTTTTGATTTCTACCAGGCAAAGTGGAAAATCTTATAATATATGGGATATAAGGTGGAGTAACCAGGATGGCATTGCCTAAATAGTGGAGAGAAGTTGGTCATAAAAACTACTCTGGCTTTATACAAATACAACAAAATCTTTGATGGATCTTATTATTTCTATATAACATAACAAACTGTGCCTCAAAATACAGCTAATGAATAGTGAAGGAATCTGAAAATATCCATGGTCCAGTAAAATTCACAGTCTAACATTCAATAAAAAATTACTAGGCAGGCAATAATGTAGAAAAAAAGACCCTTAAAAAAGAGAAGTATCAGTCAATTGTAGCACACCTAAATATACACAGAATTAGTCAAAATTCGTAAAAAAGAGAAGTATCAGTCAATTGTAGCACCTAAATATACACAGAATTAGTCAACTGGGACATTAAAACAATTATTATGAACATATTCTATATGTTCAAGGCAGCAAAGGAAAGCACAAACATATAAAGGATATGATAAAAATAACTCAAATTGAACCTCTAGTGATGAAAAATATATCTAAGACTAAGGATTTTTTTAAATTGATTGCGTTTACTAGGTATTTCAGAAGAAAAAATAAACTTGAAGACATTAGTTGTAGACTCTATCCAAAATGAAGGCTGGGCATGGTGGTGCATGCCTTTAATCGCAGCCTATGAAGAGATGCTGAGGCTAGGAATTGCTTGAGTTCACAGGTTCAAGACCCGCCCGGTAAACATAGCAAGACCTAGTCTCAAAAAATAGCTGGGATGGTAGCACGTGCCTGTAATCCCAGTTACTTGGGAAGTGGCGGCTGGGGAATCGCTTGATTCCCTGGTACCCCAGGCAATGTGAGCCTGCAGTTCCCTGGGCGATACAGCAAGACCTAGTCTCAAAATAAACAGACAAACAAACAAATGAATAAAAAAAATAATAAAAAGACTCTATCCAAAATGAAAGAAAATGAAAAATATCTGGAGAAAATTAAGAAAACAAAACAAGAATCAATGAACTGTGGGACAAGCTCAAGTGACTTAATACTAGGATCACTGAAGAAAGGGGTGGGAGAAGTCAATAAAATTATCTTAAGAAATAATGGCCAAAATTTTCCAAATTTGATGAACTGTATATGTCCACATAGCCAAGCACAATTTTAGAAAAAGAAACAGTAAAGCAACATTTTTTTAAGTATTGAAAGAAAAGATTGTCAATCAAAAATTCTCTAACAAATTATCTTTCAAATCAAAGGTGAAATAGTTTTTTTCCCCTAGAAATATAAAACAGACTATAGATATACAGGAAAAATATTTTAATTCACAGGAAGAAGAAAAACAATATAAACCAGGTGAAAATCTGGATCTACACAAGAAATGCAGAGCACCAGAATGGCAAATAAGTGGATAACTAAATATAAATAAATGATAATTGGAAAGAAAATAGAAAGTGTGGCATTCACAGCTTACATTCTAGTAAAGCACATGACAGTAACAGCACACAGAATGGGAAAAGGGAAATGGAAAGGTACTACTCTATACTGTTATTTTACACTATGTGAAGTGGTTTAATAATATTTAAAGGTAAATTATGGAAAGTTTAACATTATGACATCACATAGCAACGAATCATAAAATATAATACAGAGAGATAGATACAGCCCCTAAGTTTACCAAAAAAGATAAAATGGAATAAAAAACAATATAATTCAAAAAACACCAGAAAAAAGGAAAAGGGAAGTGATGAAACATCATAGGAAATAAATATGTTGGAAAATTTAAACCAATCATTTCAGGTCAATAATCATGTAATCATATGGAAATTAAATGTTGAAAGCATCGCAATTAAAAGGCAGAAATTGCTGGAGTGCTTTAGCAAGTCAAGACCCTACTTTAAGTATAAAGATGAAAGTAAATTAAAAGTAAAAGATGGGGGAAATGTCACACTAATATTAAAGAAACTAGAGTTTTACTAAAATCAAAGTTTTCAGAGCAAACAATATTACCAGGAATATAAAGGGTAACTTCATAATGGTTGAAGTAAATTTATCAAGGAAATGTTACAATTTTAATCATTTACACACATAAATTCTGTATGTAAGACACTCAACTAGGTATTATGAGACTGAGAAAAAATAAGACAAGAGTTTTACTTTTTGACCTCTCTAACCCTCTGCCTCCTGCTAATAACCCAGTTTGTCTTCTGATTACTTGTCTCATACAGTGAAGACTTTGTTCCTAGTTCACATTCCTCCCCTCTACCATAAGACCTGGGTGGATAAATCACTGAGTCAGACTCTTGGCTGTTTGACATTTTCATTTCTAAGGGCCTTACTTTCCGTATCAATTCAGTCATACACTCCCAAAATTTCCTGCAGTTGACAATTACCCAGAAATGTTGTAACTGTTTAAGTATTAAGCTGAAATATCTTGTGATGACGACAACCTTTCACCTTGTCACGCCATCTGTATCTATTAAATTTTCATTGAAAGATACTATTTTTCAAAACCTCTACTTTCTCCATGAATCACTTTCATGTAGCTAAAACCCCAAACCTAAACAATTTAATCATCTCTGACCATCTTCTCACCTAACTTGTCCCATTAACATTCTACTTAAGATCTACTTAACCAAAACTCAAAATTCTGGTTCGATATGTTTGTTAATCCTACCCTGAACTGCTAGGTGCTAATACCAGCACACAGAACTGAGATGGCACTAAAACTTAAGTTTCTACCCTTGAAATTACCTTCAATGCTATTAGGTAATTTTGTCTTTCATCAGCTGCTCTCTATTCTATTCAGCAACAATCTCAAACATCTGATTGTGCCATGTTATACTCCCCAGCCCAACTCTACCCACCTTAAGCGAATTAATTCCGTTCTATTTTATTTAAAAAAAATAACATCAAGTGGAAACTGCCACAATTCCCTGCTAATGGTATCCATACACATTCTCACTTGCAACTGACTGCTTTCATTCTTTCTAATTTGCTGTGAAGTATTTCCCAGTCTACCTTGCTACTCTTCTCAACTTAGAGATGGCACCTGTTCAAGGGGAACCTTTGAACCTGGGCAGGCCCATGACTTCCAACCAACTGATCAGACTCCAAACTGCGCTCGCTCCTTTTAGATTTTTGAAATTCAGCTGCAACGTAAGAAGTGTGATTATTCTAAAATCAAAATGCTTTGAGAAGGCCAGGAGGATAAAATGCCATGTGGAGGAAGGAAAAGGGAGGGGAGGAAGGAAGACAGAGTACAGACAAGTGGCCAGACCTGGAAGTTAAGAAGCATCTTGAAAGCAGCTTGTGCCCTAGACATCTGCTGACACCACACAGCCGGAGATGAATTGTCCAGTCAAGCTCTTCCCACAGAATCATGAGCAAAATAAAATGACTATTTCATTAAGTCATTTATGTGTCATTCAGTAATAGAGAACACTCCTAATGACTCGTTTCCATCAACATTTAACCCTACCTTTACTATCTTCAAAAACAACCTGCCCTCTAATTCACTATTTCCAGCTATGTAACTTTACTTTCCCTTATAGAAAAGACTAGTAAAGGGTATGTACAATCACTGTGTGCATTTTTCTGAATCTCTAATTTATATCTCATCCAATTCCCACTGAAACCTATTCCTGTCTCTACCACTTCTTTTAACCACCCTTGCTATCACTGGGGATTTCTTTGCTGTTGTCAGTTCTTATTGATTGACTACTCCTACAGTACTTGAAAGAGCAAGTATTCACTAAAGCCTTGGAGTGTGCTCATACTGTCTTTTCACAACTCCACTTCTGATTTTTCTTTTATACTCTCTGGCTGTTCCACTTCAATGTCTTTTGGAGGTTGCTCTTTTCTGTTTATCCCTTAAATTCTGGAGTTCCTCAGGTTTCTGCCCTTTCTTTTCTTTTCTTTTTTTTTTTCCTGAGACTAGGTCTTGCTATTTTTGTCCAGGAAACTGCAGGCTCACATTGCCCAGGGTACCATGGACTCAAGCAATCCCCAGCCTCAGCTTCCCAGGTAGCTGGGATTACAGGCGCACGCCACCACACCCAGCTAATTTTTTGGAACTAGGTCTTGCTACATTGCCCCGAGCGGGACTTGAACCATGATCCCCAGTTCCTGCCACAGCTTCCTAGGCTGCCACTTACAGGCACGCACCACCGTGCCCAGCAGCTGCCTTTTCTTATACAACAATTTCATTTTAAGTAAACTTATCCATTACTTAAACTTTACTTAATAAAATATACAGATTAACAGCTTTGGAGCCAGAGACAGGGTTTCAAACTAACTCTGCCATTTAGCTTATATGATCCCGGGCAAGCAGTTAAGCATTAATTTCCTCATCTAGAAAAATTCTACCAGCTACTGGAAGTAAAAATATATTATGGTTAGTAAGAAAAGTACTACTGTATCTTGTACAAAATGAATTGCCAACAAAGGGTAGTGATTTTTGTTTTTATGTATGTGTTAGCAGCTCTCAGATTCATAATCCTAGTCTACATTTCTTTCCTAAACTATTGACATACACACCTCTAATTGAGTGATATATAATGACTTTAATCTCAACACAATCAATTTCCCAAGCATACTGGATCCAACCCTGGTATCACTTTTTATACTTACCTAGATTACACTTACCTAGATGTCATCATTAATTTACACATCTCTGTTCTTCACTCTCACTTATGTAACTGCTATATTTTACATAATACAATGCCAGAAACTGTGTTTTACATGCATGAATGTACTTAACATTAAGCATGTATATGTTTATATATGTTATAAATTATAAAGTTTATAAAGACTAGTAACTGGTATAGCTACAAATACTATAAGACTGAAAGGAGACGATAATGAAAAAAGACTAGGATTGTCCAGAAATGCAAAGTGTAAGTTAACCTGAAAATTTGGTTTAAAAATAAAAAGGCAAGGGAAAACATTTCAAGTAGGATCTATACAGTGAACAAAGACCTGGGGATTGCATAGACAAAACACTTATGTGACTAACAGTAATAAAGACAAGACTGAATGGAGAAAAGAATACAAAGATGGCATTCTCAAGCATTCTGAACTCATACCTTTTTGCATTCTTAAAGTAATTGAGGACCAAGTCTTTTTTTTTTCCATTGGGATTATATTTATCAGTATTTAGTATATTAGTAATTAAATCTTAGTTTAATGATAATTAACTGTGATTTTTAAATAAAATAAACTCATCATATCTTAACATAAATATCTTTATGAAAAATAATCAGATTTTCCAAAACAAAAAACTAATGAAAACATTGGTAGTTTTATAACCTTGTAGAATCCAATATCTGATTTTATATGAAAACTAAATCCTCATATCTACTTCTACATTTTCTTTGTTGCAACATAGTTTCTGGATGAAGTATAAGAAAACAAGGACTCATATAGTTAGAAAAAGGAGGAGGATTTTAACCGACATTTCAGATAATTGGGGATACTACTGTTGATAATGCTAAAATCCAACAAATGGTAGTTCCTTAAAGTCAGCTGCAATATGGAATGAGAATCAGAACAGGAAAATACTTTTTCATATCCCTGCATATAAAATCCACTGGTCTATAACACTGAACATATTTCTTACCCACACATGATTTTCTAACATGATGCACTCACTGGTGATATGGAAATATTGTTTCACTGAATTATGTCTATGCCACATATATTGACAAATCTCATTATACAGTATCAAAAATATAAAATTTATTAAATCACCAATTTTATCAGAAATGTCTTTGAAGTACTTTGTCAGCTGTGATGCTTACAATAGACACAAACTTAAAAATCTTTAACCTAAAAACTCTTAAAGAACTCAAAATTTATCATTAGCAACATTTACTGTGCAGTTTTCAACACATATTTGAAACTGGAGATCTAATAAAATAAAGGTGTCTTATTGATTCATCGATGACAAATGAAACTGACCTGAGCTGTTTTGTTTTGCTTTATATCTGAGAGTTTATGGTAGTAAACAGTAAGATGTTTGGTGCTACTATTTTTATTTGGGCAAAAGTGCTAGTAATTTTGTATCATCAGTGTAAATGTCAACACAATGAAAAGGAAATTAAAAATGTTACTTAACATTTTAATGGTAATATGAAAACAGTTTTTACATTAGACAATCTCTAAAGTGGTTTCACAGACCACAAATGAATCACAAAACACACTTTAAATGGCTGATGTAAAAACGGTGACAAATTTTTCTATTAATCTTTTTAATAATTTTTTTATTAAGGTAACACTGGTTCAAAACACTAAATATGGATAGGAAATACAGGACCATCTTTCAGATCTATGTAATCACACGATACCTAATATCAAGGTTCTCACAGTCCTCTACCACAGCCCACTATTCCCTTTCTCATCTTTGCTTTCTATTCTCCCCTCTCCTCCTCTACCAGCCTGAGTTTAGTCAGAGTTCTAAGGTTTCTTTCAAACTGAAAGTCTGATTTTTTTTTTCCTGGCCCTTTGCTTTGTTTTTCAATATCCCATGTAAACAAAACCACCTATTATTTGTCCTTTCCCTGGATTATTCCATTGAGCGTAATCCCCTCCAGTTCTATTCATGTTGAAACTAATGGCAAGAGTTTATCTTTTCTTATATTTTATAGCTGAGAAGTATTCCATTGTGTATATATACCACCTCTTATTAATCACCTCATCTGTCCTTAGCAGATGTTTCCATAACATGGCTACTAAAAATGGTGCTACAATGGACACAGTTGTGCAAACATCCCTTCAAATTAGTATTCCTGCATTCTCTGAGTAGGTATCTCGGTGTGGAATTGCTGGAACATATAGTAAATATATTTTAAATATTTACATAAACTTTGATATTGTTTTCCTCAGAACTGGATACCTGTATTACTACCAACAGTGTACAAGGTCTCTTTTTTCTCCACATCCTCACCAATACTTTTACTGTGTCTGACTTTTTGATATGTGCCTCTGTCTTAGATGTGATGGTATCTCACTGTGGTTTTGACTAGCATTTTCATGTTGTTAAGTAATGAGCATTTTTCCATGTGTATTGGCCAATTGTATATCTTCTTGGAAGAAATGTCTAGCTCTTCTGCTCACTGATTGGGTTTTTGGTATTCTTTTTTGTTGAGTTTTATGAGTTCATATTAGCTCCTTGTCAGATGTGTTATTTTTCTCCCATTCAGTGCATATTTTTTCATTTTACTGATTGTTTCTTTAGCTGTGTGGGAACATTTGTTTACTTTTGCTTGTGTTTCTGGTGTAATAGTCATCTGGTTACCAAATACATCACTGAGGCCTGTGTCATGCTTTCCTCTATCTTATTACTTCAGGTTTTACATCTAAATCTCTAATCCATTTTAATTTTTGTAAGTGTTATAACAGTGGACTGGTTTTTATTACTTACAAGTGGCTGTCAGTTTCTCAGAACCACTTACTAAAGAGGTTCTCCTTGCTCCAGTGTATACTCTTAGCTCCTTTATTGTAGATCAACTTGCCAATTAAGTTTGATTTTATTTCTGGGGTTTGAATTCCATTCCATTGGTCTGTGTGTCTTGTTTTATTCCAGTACTGTACTGTTTTGATTACTATAGTTTATACTGTAGTTTGAAGTCAGGAATCCAATCTATGAGAAGGGGATATCTTTTCACTTTTTTGTGTCTTCTATCTTTAACAATGTTGTTGTGCAAGTATTTCACCTCCTTTGTTAAGTTTGTGCTGAAGTTTTGTTTTTTTTTTTTAATGGAAATGGGACTGTTCATGATGTCTTTCTCTTCTAGCTTAATTTTGCATATAGGAATACAACTGAGATTTGTAGATTACTTTTGTAATCTGCTACTTTACTGATTTATTATTGCCAATGGTTTTTTTTTCTTTTAAGAGAGTCCTTAGAGATATGTATGCAAATTATCATGACATCTGCAACTGTGATAGTCATACTTCTTTACCAAACTAATTTCTTTCATAGCTTTTTCATCCGTACTGTTCTAGCCAGGACTTCCAACACTGTTGTTGAGCAGGAGTGGGAGACAAAGCTTCTTAAAGAGAGCTTTCCAGACATCAAATAGCTGACTTAAGGCTCCCAACCCAAAAATACTCACTTGATTATTTTGACCTCCTTTGTATGTTGGGCAATTTTAGACTCCTAGACATAATGATTAGGTTGGATTCAGTTATTTTTCTCAAATGAACATGGTTGTATTTTCTTTTGAAGCAGGTAATTATCTTTGTTGAACTGTGAACTATTTATCAGAGAGCAGCTCCCATATCATTCAGATCTTCTGTCTTTGATTAAGCTTTGAATCTGTTACACCTCAGCAACCCAGAGCTTTAGGTAGAGACATGGGCAAACAGAACATGAGTAATATTTTTTTGTCTTTTACAGTTGTAAGATTAATTCAATTTTCTTCAGATGTCAAGATTTGCTCAGTTTCAGTTTTCTTGATTACCTGGTCAGAGAACTAGCAGTCTTCCCAATTATCACATGACTAACCACAGTACTATACTTTCCTGATTATGGCACTTGGCCCCAGACTAGAAGCATTCTCTCCCTTACTCTCCTCAACTACAGTACATCTACTTTTCGTGTCCAAGGATTTCAGGCAGTTGCTTTTAGCATTAGGTGCAGATTTTATTGCTCTTCTTTTGCAGGGACTCACATGGAAGCAAGATCTTCCTCCAAAATTACCAGAAGCATATGTCCCCCAGAGAAGGTTTATAAGAAATTAGCATGAAAAGACTTGGATTGGAAAGATATTTTGGGCGCTGAAAGAGGAGTCCTAAGGTTTCTAGAGATATGGGGAGATCAATAGAAAGAGTCAATGATAGCCTAGGAATAAAAGATCACTTGGTGAGAATAAAGTATCTGGTGTGCCTTGGCAATGAGATTTTATTAGAAAAGATTTGATAAATTTTGAATGTACTAAAACTAAGACATCAAAATCCCACTTCATTATCTGTGGGCATTATAAACTGCTTAACAGGCATCTAAAACACCTAAATATCAGGTCATTTAATATAATCTTTAAATATGGTTAATTTCTAGTCACCTATAATCAAATTTATAGAGAACAAGATTTTACCAAGTTTTTAAACAAGACTGTTCAGCATTTTACACTTATTTTACCTGTTAATCTTTTTGGGTACCATGGATGTACTTGTCCCTTCTTTACTTATTGGTCTCGATTTATTTTTTTCAAGCTCATCAGGTAAAGATGCTGAACCATTACCTCACAATCAAAAATATTACAATGCTCTTTCTTTCATTAAACTATTGTAGGTTACCAACATCAACTAGTTGATGTTTCCTCAGTGAGCAACACTATTTAAATATCTTTTCAATCTTCAATTTAAACAGAAGTTCTTACTAAGATATAGACTCAAAAGACTATAGAAATTTGCTGATTCTTGTTAATGTCCATAGCTTAAGTTGTAAAAATTTATCAAATTCTCACTTGTGACATATACTTTTATATATGTGTGTGTACATATATATGGTTTATACTTCAAAATAAAACAACCTAAAGTCTGTGAAGATTCAAATATTATGCTCCCTTCTCTAATGTCAATCATTCTCACAAGAAAAATCTGCAGTATTTTATTTCTATGGTATAGTTTATCTTCAATTACCCACTACAACTTTATTCACTTTACAATTAGATCAGTAATGTATTTGATTTTGCAAAAATTCAAACATCAAAGATATAAGCAAAAATCATGTTTTAATTTTATCCCTTAGATACAGCACATTTAGAATTTAATTTCAAAGGTTTAAACTTTCACATTACCTTATTACTAATAAGTTTCATCTTTATCCAGATATTGGGCACATCACTTTTTCTCAAAAGTTCTCAAAAATTAAGGAATGTGTTTATAATTCTAAAATGTCTGTAACTGAATTAAATAGGCTTTGCACAAAATTCAGAATCTCTTTTTCTACTCCTCACAAGGTTATTCTAATTTAAACCATAAAGCAAATGTGTGATAATGAAATTAATTCTCTAAAAGATAAATGCTGAATGATTTAATTCAAGTATGGAATATAGAAAAACAAAATAAAGAACAAGACAAAACTAGAGTAAAACAAACCCTAGAAATCTGACTGTAGAATTGAAGGTAGCAGAGCAGGAACATGGTGGAGAATGAGCATGGAGGAGAGACAGGATTATGGTGGAGAATTATGGGTGTCTTGGTGGTGGATGTAGTGTTGTAAGCCACATTTGAAGAGGGGTGAATATATACCCCTGAACACAGTGTTGGCACAAATGTTACTCTAATAAATACATATGCAACAATACAGTAATAAAATTACTTCTCTAAAATAAATGAGAAGTCACTTTCTGATGATACAGAAATATCGTTTTCAACTTTTTAGGAGAGGTCACATCAGTCACCGAAAAGTACTGTCTATTTATTTTCTTTCTTTATTTTTTGCTGCTTTTATTTACTCCCCCACATTCTGAGAGTTTTCTCAAACCACCCCTATTCCTAAGAAGGTGGAAGAGCCTTGTATAAAGAAGTTACTAAATTCAATTACTCCAATGCAACACCTATCAATTTCCCCTTTTATCTCTATTCAACACTTTGTAGACATGGCAGTACAAAAAAAATACTAAGAAATAATGTATCTCTTAGCCAGTAAACTAAGCTTATATGCACAGATTAGGATTTAATGTAACTAAAATCTTGAATTTTTAATTGGCATTCCTGCATACTATTACATATAAAGATAAATGCTTAGCATGAAAAAGTTTCAAAAGAAATCAAGTTATAATAATCTACATGTCTGATAATTAAAAAATATCAACCAACTATGAAGGTTTAGAGATACTAATGAAATAATTTCAGATAACTATTTTAGTATCACTACATAGGAGATGTCACATTTATTAAAAAATAAAAAAGCCTTATCAATAGCTTTTATGTTATAAAGTACAAGAGGATGTGATTTATGCCCTAATAATGCCATAAAAATAACTACAAATGAACAATAGTACAGATTTTGAGACTTTTTAAAAATGGCACCAAAACCTAACTTTATTAAACTAAAAAAGTATACTTTAGTTCATCAAACTAGTATAATTTCAAAGTTTTTAATCATTTTTTGAAATTTAAGATCATCAGTTAAACTTCAAACATGACATCTACTATTTTAAATAAATTACCCAAATAGTTCTAAGAATTCTGCTTTGTTTCAAAGTACCAGGCTTTAAGGAATGCTATTCCTAAATAAACCACTATGTAGCTTTTACTTTATCTAATTACTTACTGAGAGCCATGCAAAGGATTCCATGATCCGATGTTCACAACGCTCTAAATGTTTTATCATTTCTCTGGTCAAGTTGGCTTCTGCTTTGATAAAACTTTCAATCACTTTGTAAAAATCAAAGGCTTTTAAATTAAGTACATTCAGAATCCATGGGAAGGACAAATCTGTTCCAGTATCAAGATTCTGAGATGTACTTCCTAAAAATGAGAGAGAGAGGAAAAAAAAGTAACTTAGGAATGAAATGTTAATCCTTGAACTATGTATTTTTAGGTTAGGTTGGAAGGTTTTTAGCAATTAAAACAATAGAAATCTTAGATAAAAATTTTTCTTTAGAGGAAATATTTTATTCTGGAGTCCAAATAGTCCTGGGAAATGCCACATTTTTTTCAATATTTATGTGGATAGGGCTCACACCTTATATCAAATTTTTAAAGATGTACATACCTTAAACTTATATCAAAACAGGCTTAATGTTACACCAGCAAATTTGTATATGCATTTTAAATGTCTCATTAATTTTGGTGGTAGGAGGGAAGGATTTCTGCTGATTAATTAGGAAATTATATCTCTTTTAAATGTATATTTCTTGTTTTTAATGATGATTCAGTTTTCTAAATTTATTTACTAATTTAAGTTTCTCATACTAATTTTATATTTGTATTCCTATATACATTTTTAATTTTTTTGCAAATAAACTTAAAAAAAAAGCTACATTTGTCAAAAAAAAATATGTATAAAAATACATTTTAAAAACCACTGTCAGGTCTCTGTTCTGTTTATCTGGTAGATTATAGCTCCAATCTTTGGTCTCATTATCAGAGAATGCATAGCAGCATTTTCACATCAGTGGAGGCTGCTTCTTAATACTTATTTTGGTATTTTACAACCTCATAGGTCTATGAAAGGATTTCAATAGGTGTAGTTCTTAAATCTGGTATATTACAGAACAGTGAAACAGTATCCTTAATGTGATGTGAAATAATCCAGATAGTAGCAACTTAAATGACTTATGATGATGACCAATTATATTTTTCAGGCTACAATGATATCAAATAAGTTTTTTTCCTTAAACCTACCAACTCCCACCCCCATTCCCTGCCAAAAAACACACACCACACCTTAGGCAACTATTTTTAACTTTAAAACAGGCTAAAAGGTTTATTTACTAAAGTTTAACTTACTGCTATATGTTGCCATTACAACCTCAAGAGCACACGCCAATAAAGACATATGAAAGATGTTGTCATTCAGGAGTTTGCTAAAGGAAAAAAAAACAAAAAGAATGATTCTGAAACATTTAACACTTACCATTATAAAAGAAAAAACTGCTTTACTAAAACAAAAAAATTTACCTAAAATTTTGAATGGATAGTCGTTCTTCTTCCTAAAACAGATGAAGAAAAATAATTAACTAAAATTTATTTATATCAGCATTGAATTGTTTATTACATTCTTTGTAACTTACTGATTTAAGCATGGATTCCATTACTCTGTAATACAATCGCACTCCAAGTTTGTATCGCTAAGAAGAAAGAAAAATATTTTATTTTATAAAATCACAATAATTATGATATTTTAAAATGTCTTCCCTTGAAATACATCTCAGATCTCATTTGGAATATGGCTACCAAGAAGTCACAAAAACTAGCTTGTCTAAAAATCAAGATTTAATCAATAATGCTCAACACTACCAATAAATTACCATGAAGGCAAGTATGGTACCTAGCTTTCCTTCATTCTACTTGAATCATTTTACACACACATGTACACACACAGAGGATACACCTGGTACTATTTTGAACACTTTAGAAACCTACTAATTCTTGTGACCTAGGACATGTATTTTCAAGGTAGCTATGAAGATGACAACTATCTGTCTATAAAACTCACACAGGAAAAAAAAATGACAGAAAAAAAATCATACCTAACTGATCTTATAGTAAAAAGTTTCATTAGTTTCAACCATTTTCATTAGTTGAGGGAACAAATTTTAGAAATATAAACACATTCATATAATAACTATATTCCTTCATTCCGATTTATAAGCATACACTTCTTAAAATTAAAAGAAACCTTTAAATACCAGTTTACATCAATATAACCTCATTACACTGAATATGTATAGCAGATTATAGTTTTAAAAATATTTTCCAATAAACTTTATCATAAACAGCAGCTTACATAGACAACTGGAAAAGAGTTTATCTGCCAGTACTTTTCACTATTAACACAAATACTAATATAGTATTTATATAATTTGGACAGATGTTACATTTAAAATTACTTACTATATAATGGCACTATTTGAAATGAACTCAAGTTACCTGAGATCCAATTTCCACACATCCCTGTCCCACAGCTTTAGCAAATTTTTCTTTAAAGATGTATCCAATATCCTTTACTCTTTTCAGGATACTTTCTTTTGGATTCACTGTGCAGTTCTTTAGGAATAAAAACAGAAGGTTTTTGCAGGTTGTTGTTGCTGAAGGTTAATGCTTAAAATAATATTTTCTGTTCTATAATGTATGACTTTACAGTTTCAATTGTATACATTAAAATAATATTTTCTGTTCTATAATATATGACTTTACAGTTTCAACTGTACACATTGTAAGCATTACACAATAACTGGGTAAGCAAAACTACTGGAAATAAGCATAACAAGAATTTCAGTTTTGGATGCTGTGACCAAAAAACACTAGCGTACAACTGAAAAAAAATCAATTTTTCTGCCTTTAGGTTAAGGAAAAAAAGATTTGTTTTGTTGGCCCTTTAATTAAAAGATCTCATATATGCCATAAAATATCTTCAATTGAAAGTTACAATGGGATGTATGCTACACTGAAAAAAAGCAAATGATTAAAGATTTAAAGTCTAGAATCATTTCCTAATTTAAAACTTTGGAAGAGTTATAATTACCTAAATCATTTAGCTACATATTGAAAAATACATGACAGAAATGATTACAAAAGTCCAATACTATAGCTTGTGGGGTAGGTTATACTATCTTTAATAATAAAAAATATATTACAATATTGTCAAAATGCATGTTAAATATAATTGATATTGTAATTAATTAAATATGGCATAAATTTGACTATCTTTACAAAGACTGACTAATTTTATAATCTTTATAAATTAAGTGCATTAAAAATATGCATTATGGATAAACTCTAAAACTAAGATGAATTACAATTTTCTTTGAAATTTGTACAGTCATTAAAAATTTTTCATATTTTATAATAGCATTAATTCTATCTTCCTTAAAGAAAACATCCAACAAGACTTAGAAACTCAGTACAAAGAAGTGTTTCCTGCCATAAATTACTCCAGCCAAAACATTCATAAATATATCTTCAGCTTCTAAGATTTTTACTTACATACAGAAGATAATGTTAATTTAAAAAATGAAGAAATCTGAATAAAGCATAATTAAGAAAAATTTAATGATTTTCAAGATATGCCACTGCAAGAGAGGCAATTTGCAGTCTTTGAAACATAAAACTTTGAAATGAATATTCATTTAATATTAAGCTCTAAAGTGGGCTCCAGGGAGTGTTTCTGAGATGGAATTTTAGGCCCAACTGAAGTACCTCAAAATAAAATAGAGCTCTCATATATTCTAAATATTGAAGGAAATACTGAAAATGATATATAACAGAGAGGTCATCGTTTTAACTTTTATTATTATACCTTCTGAAGTTCTAAGTACTGCATAATTTTATTTAGGGAGGAAAAGCTTTATTTGGGAAGAAAAGCAGCTTTACACAAGTTGGACATATATCATCAATTTTGAGCCAACACAATTATGAATATGAAGACAGAAATCACCTTGGTATTTCTGGGGGGGAATGTAATAAAGAAGATGGTAACAAAACCTTAATCACATACATTAAAAGAAATATCAACTTACAGAAAGCACAATTAAATGGAAAAAGTCAAAATTCAGTAAGCTTTCCAGCCTTACTCAATTTCCAAGTATAAACATTTAAGTGGGTCCCAAAACTTACATGAATTTAAATAATGAGAGAAGGATCAAGCTAATATAGAAGCTAGCTTTTATCATTTCTCTTCTTCTCTCATGGTGAAAGGAGAAAGAGAATAGGCAGGGGTTCTTCAAATATCAAACTGAGGGTCTATAAGAAGTTGTAAACTGAAATGTACATAGACTCAGGCAACAACTATGAATGAAAATGAGTTGAATATTGTATAAAAAAGACAGCAGATATTTGGCAAATATTAAAGGTATTAAAATATGAAGATATTAAGACAATAAAGTAAAGCCAAACAAAAATCCTGTAAGTTAACCTCAAACTCACATTCTCTAAAGGAATTATTAAAAGATATATCTGAAGAGGAAAGAAAATGGTCTTAAAAACAAGTTCTAAGTTGCAAAAAGAATGGTGAACAGGCATGAGAAAATTTAAAACTGACATATTCTAAATAAAACAATGCTACTACTAATACCTAATTTGGAAGGTTTAAAAAATAAGAAATGAAATACAATGACATATCGATTTGGAGATAGGTGTTTAAAAAATAATCAGTACTTCAACATCCAATCTCAAATCTCTTTGCCATAATATCATGAAAAATGCATCATATAAGGCTTACATTAAAATAAGAAATTAGATTTTCTGATGGTTGATCACTCGCTGAGTTTAAGATCATCATTAATTGTTGGATAGTAGTCATAACAGTCCTAAAGGAAAAAAATAGGAAGAAATGTTAAAGAATGAAGGGGGGGGGAATGAAATATATCTCACAAGTAAAGCATATCTTTAAAAATCACTCTTCACTTATTTCTTTTTTTTTTTTTTTTCATGGTACGAACGGATTTAATAGGTCACACCATCAGTACAGGGAAACACACAGCATCTACCCTTTAAAGTCACAACAGCCATGTGAGAAGTCAGCACAGATTGTCTTTTAAAATCTATAGCACACACTGGGGACTGGAACTGCCATGTTTTTTCTTCTTCTTTTAAGAGATGTGACATGTTTTCCAGTCAGTGATGTTCTAGCAAACATGGGACTGAGAGCAGACAGGTTGCCAGTCCTGTCTCCTACCCTCGATGAGCTAGACTAGGGAAATACCATCTCGGTAGAAAGGTCCTGACAGGAAAAAGGAACAGCAGAGCACTGTCCCCAACAGAAAACTTAAACTGATTCATACAGAGTTTTAAGCGAATCCACGCACACTTACCATGCTACGAGGAGAGCAGCAGCAGTCGGCTCCCAGCATGAGCACAAGCTTGCTGGTGCCTGCCGGGAAGGAGTGTAACACAGAAGCACCTGCTTCCAGACTAACAACTAAGCACACAGCATATAATATTTTGATCTTTGAGTGGGTAACCATGAACATGCCAAGATTAGTTCTACTAGGTTAGGTTAGCCTGAGTATTCATCTATAGAAATATTTTTAACAAAGATGCTTCGGGGTTTTTGAGACAGCAGAACTGAACGGGGACCAGCAGAAGACACTGGCACAAGATGACAGGTGTAAGCCAGGAGCCGCTCTTCACGCTCGGCTGCTGCCCACAGTGAAGGCTGTAGTCCAGGAGCTTCAGAAAGCTCCAGACAGGAGGCCGGCTTGAGTAATGCCCTAGACAAATGTGCTCCAACAGTTGAAACCCCCATGGAGGCTGAAGGGTGGATGCAGTAAAATGCTATGAGGCCCAAAAAGATTCATGCACAACCTGCTGGGACGAAGATGGCTGGTGCTGGTGGCCTGCAGGGCTGACACCCCAACATGCCTTCTGGCAAGGGGCCCAAGTGGAAGCCCGCTCCAGAACTTGCCCTAGGAGACAGGGATGTTTGCTGGGGGAGTGTCTGGGTCGCTGAGCATGAGGTGTTGCACATCAGGACCCAGAGGGTCAGGGAGTTTTCTTTTTGACCCTTCAATACTTCACGTGAACCAGGAGCTGCAGCGCAGTCTTCACAAGATGTCATTTTCCACCGTCAGCAGCAGAAGCCTCTCCCAGTCAATTGGGAGGAGATGTGGAGATGGGACCCCACTGCTCAGAGGGACCTAGGGTCGAAGGTTGTTCTGGGACGCTGGCATAGATGATTTGCACAACGACTTAACCACCAACCCACTGCTTAAGTTCAGTCCCTGGCCTTCTTTTTCTGCTCTGTAGTCCAGAAACATTTCTTTGAAAGCCAGAAAATCTGTAAATGTGAGCAGCATGTCAAATATATCACCAGCCACCTCATCCTTATGCAGAGTTTTGGTGAATGCTGCCATGTTAAACCCAGGAATCCGCTCCAGCAGCTATTCTTCAGTGTACTTTTCCACCAAAGAAATATATTCATTAAAAATAGGTGTGTAGGTGAGTTTATTCTCTTCTGTATCTTCAAACTCCTGGTAGTACTTGTCCATGAAATTTCTCTGTAATAACTGGAACTCGTCATCTATGATAATATCCTCTAAGTAGCCAACCACAGTATCAAATTCCGCCATCAGAGGAGGAAGAGGATAGAGCGAAACCTCTTCATCTAGGGCGTCCATCACCGCCGCCGCCCAGGCCCGGTCCCCAGCTCCCTGGGCTGCAGCTAAGTGCTGGCCGGGTGCCCTCACCCCACCAGAGCGCTGCGCACACTGCTGATGTCGTGGGGTCCCGCATTGGTTACCCTGTCTGCACTTATTTCTAAGAAATTTTTTGAAATAAGATACTACAAAACACTTTATATATGGAATTATATTTTGGTTATATCTTTAAGAAAGAATATGCTTGTCCTCAGTAAGTCTATAATATAAACAGTGATGTTTATTTACTTATTAAAACTAAAACTAAATATATTAACTGGTGATAATAATGACATCATTTTAAGGAGAAAATACGTAAGTGGCACCAAATGATAATTTTTTAAGAAAATTTAACAATTAAATATTAAATTTTTTGCAAAAAAAAAAAGGAAGATTTTCAGTAACTCAAAATAAGTGACTCCTTTTCATAGAGCTCTTCAAGGTGCATACATAATTTCAGAAGTCACCATTTTACAAGTATAAATTTAGAACAACCTCTTAAGATATAATTCATTATAGCTCTGGGTGTGTGTGCACACAGAGTATTGTAAATATTAATGTTCTAATTTAATTTCAGTAGCAGTAGTACATTTTTCCTAGGTATTTTTAACAATGCAATTAATTGTAGAATGTATATTGCTGAAAGAAACCTTAAAAATGATTTAGTAAAACATGTCAACTCCTCCGTCAACCTGAGAACTGATACCTATACTTCTTTACCTTTCAAATACAATGCTTCCATGTTTTGTATGGTAATCAATCTACCTAAGTAAGCCACACTGACTAAAGTCACAAAATTAAAAAGATCTTTCTCATTTATTCTAATACTTGATTTCCTTGAAGCATCTGACAAACACTTGCTCTTTCCGTAAACTCCCTTCCTTCTGTCATTCTTGGCTTCACTGTCTGGGTTCCCAAATATACCTCTTGTTCTCTTTAATTTTTAATCTAGCTCTTAATATTCTTTAGGGCTCTACCCCAAGCCACTATTTCTTGATATTATATACCTTTCACCTCACAAAACTCATTTTTGTTAATGGTTTTAAATTTACACAGATGATTCCTAAAGGGTAGATTCTTCTATCCTTCAACTTATTATTTACCTTCTTCATATCTGATAAATGCCTCAAGAACAATATCTTAAATATAAACTCATTAAAATTTACCAAACCTATTCATATTCCTTTGTGCTAAACCTAATGGAAGAATAACTAGTGTCAATTAATGGAAAGAAAAATGGAAAGCATTTTCATAAAAGTGTGATGGTTCTGAAGTACAAAAGAAGAGTTTGTAGAGTTTAACACACTGGCTAAGTCATAATGAGTAGGAAAACAACATAAAAGCTGAGAAGCCTCGTAGGCACAAGATAATTGCATTGTATTTCAGTAATAAGCAATCAGAAGGTAGGAGCAGAATGAACATGATCTGATATACATTTGTAGGGTAGTATTCTGGAAACTCTGGAATATAGATTTGGTAGTGAAGAGAAAGGAACAGTAATAAGAGTAGAAGCAGCAACATCAGTTAGTAGGCTACAGCAAAAACTTCAAGAGAGATATCAAAGACAGGAGTAGTGAGAGTAGAAATGAAGAACAGTAGATTAGGATTCTTGAAATATATTAGTGGTTGAATCAATAACATAATGTAACAGATTAAATGATGGAAATAAGTGAACACAAGGACATTAAAAAAAAAAAACCTGTTCTAATCCTTGTGGGTTGTATGTAGAACAAATGGTGGTTGTTTTTCAAAATTTACTGAAAAGCAACACATTGACATTCTAGGTGATATTAAAGACAGACAGAACTGGGGTCACTAATCGTATTTCAAACAACTAGAAAATAACTGGCATGTAAAAATCACTCAGTATACATATGTTGCATATTTATACAAACAAGTAAAACAACTGAACAAACCCAGAGTACTATAAAGAACTGAGTGAACAATTAAAATGAAAATCAGAAATAATAATTCATACCTAACTGGAGTCTGTTGAAGAATCGCATTTATCTCTTCATCAGGGTGATTTTTCCTTGGTGTTCTCTGAATTTCAAAGCTAAACAATAAGCAAAGTCAGGCAAAAAATTTATAATGTGTGCTACATGAATATAAAAATAAGTAGTAATATACCTTCTGCAATCTCACCAAGTTATATAAAATATCATGTCAATAAAAGGTGGTGATAGGAAGTAGATGATCCAAGAGGTGCTTAAATAAAATTTTATTTTTCTTTTACTACTGTTTATGAAAGTCATTTTCTCTAGAAACTTGGATGTTTTCTTTAGAAAGTTAGATAGTTTTACTAACCAAATGATCAATATTAAAAAAAAACAATTATACATTACATTTAATTTAAATCAAATTAGGAACATTTTATTTGCATTTAACTTTCAAATTTTTTGTCAGTTACATATTAAAAGATTTCATAATAAAGGCTACAGCAAAACTTCAAGAGAGAGACATCAAGGATTAATAAACTTAGATTAATAAGATTTAAAAATTTAATCTTATTTATGACACTTAAGACATGCCTATATAATTATGCTCAACCATTCCGACTTTAGAGTTCTATACAACAAATCAAAAAAATATTGTATCAATTTTGAAAAACAAACCAAGCAAACTACAACAGATGAAAGAGTGGAAAAATGAGAAACCACAATTAATTAGTTCAACAACTATCTTTTGGTATACTTTTAAAAATTACATTCAGCGGTCAGAAAGATAGCTATCAGAGAGAACAATTCACATTCATCCTCTACTTGATAATAGATTAAACACTTAGAATACAGTTCATTTTTTCTTATATTTGGCTTTACATAAAAATATTTGAAATTATTACAATATTTAGAGTAAGATGACTTTTTAAAAGTTATTTATCAAAGTTAAACAAAAGCCTTAATTTAAATCTAGCTCTTTCAAAATAAATAGTGAAAATAAATGAACAAATAAAAATACTTTATATAATACCTATCTGTAGGATCAGCCTGAAGAGTTTTATCATGATCCAGAAATAACCTTGCATCTAGGTCTTTGCTTTTAAGGTAAATTTCTTCATATTGTTTTGAGAGACTTTCCACCTCAAAAAAAAAAAAAAAAAAAAAAAAAAAAACCTGGTGATTATCTTTTCATATCATTAAAGCTTTAGTATGCACAGTACAAATTTGCCTAAAGAATTTTATACAATATATACTTGCTATAGTGATGTGTAGTGATATATACATCACTATATACATCACTATAGTGATATATAGCATATAGAGAGAGAAAAAGAGAGGAAGGGAGATTACAACCAGGAATTTGAAACATGCACTCCATATATATAAATGAACAATATACAGTGCATATGCAATATGAAATATTATCTAAAAGTGAAGAAAAAATTGTGAGCTTTAGTCAACCAATTTTATGGTCCACAATACAGTAATATCAATAATTTGACAGTATTAATTATGGAGCCTAGTTTAAGGGTTTATAGCAAGCAAGTTGCAATCCAATTTGAAAGTGCATATTTAATTATATTTAAATATTTAATGACATTAAAAAATCAACAGCCCCTATTTTGATTTTTGAAAGATTTAATACAAATAAATTTGAAGTGCAAAGTACAAAATGAAGTTTATTTACACAACTGAGTATACGATATTCATAAGGAATTTTTTGTTACTATATAAGTTGACTCATCACATTTCAACTTAGATTTCTTTTCTAGAACAAAAGAAATGTAATACCCACGAATGAGATCTTAATAAATTTAGACAACTAGTCCTCTTTACCAAAAGCCCTCAAACATATTAACTTTCAGTTAAGTTTTCATTCAGATTACCTCTGGAAGTCCATTAGAAGCTACAATTCCAAGAGAATTCATAAAGGGTATAAAATTTTTGAAATAAACATTTTTCACCTGTAAAAGACAAAGTTATGAAAGGCCATTAAATTTTAAAAAGCAAAATAGTTATTAAAACTGTGATGAAAAGTATTAACTGACATTCTGATCAAACATTTTGATTTAATTTACTGTTGATATTTATTTATAATTAACTAAATACTTTTAATTTAAGTGAGACATTTCAGGTCTTAAAATGAAGGTGGAGTAAAGAACTATTAATGAAATGGGATTTATAATAATGGGATTTACACATTGAAAACTGACTTCAATATTCCATATTTAACTAATGATAAAGTGATGAGCCACTAAAAAAATTAAATAACTTGACCAAAGTTACAGTTAAGAAATGGCAAAACTGGAATTAAGACCTAATGTATCTACTGTCAAAGTCAAGACTCTATTTCTCTACACTGTCTCTGTTTTCTTCCTGAAGCACTGTTTTGGGCTCTACTTGGTCACATGACATGATAATGCTTAGAGAATATCAAGTTACTTTTTACCATAAATTTAGGAAAACGGTCTTTTTATAAGAAAATAATTTCATACAGAAAAATAATATCCAAATCAATGCCCAAAGAACAAATGACTTGTGGAATTACACAGTTTCATGAAAAAGCATCCCATTTTTAACTTGGATAATAAAGACTGTACTCACAAAACCTGGAATTACATTCCTGGTTATTCTACACTTGCAGAATGTTACAGAAGGTTAAACAACGTACTTTTTTTTCTTCATTAAATTTCTTTTACAAATTTGGAGTCTACATTTATTAAAGTGAAAATAATTTAATAACAGTTCCTATCTTCTTTATCACAAATAAATTATAAGAATGACTCTTTTATAATATTTATTAGTTTTGCCATCTAGTTAATTCCCATGTAGTTAGGACATTTCTGTAAAGTGGTTAGTTCTAGTCTACCAATTAATATAACTAATACCTATCTACTCATACAAACATCTAACTAACAGTTAAATAATACAAAACTATATGCAGACAATTAGAGTGTCAACTAATGTCAACTACCACCAAAGCTTTTAATCAACTATACTTTTAAATTCATTACTAAAAAGACTAAATTATAAGGAAGTTATTTGAAATGAGAAGGAAAAGAGTGATCTCTCATTTTAAAAATAAAATTTTACAAGTAGTTCTAAAATCTAGAAAATTAACAAACAGGAATTAGAAAGTTGCATTAACTCTCATTTATTATGTTGAATTAAGCAATATTTCAACTACATTTTTCATTTAGCAAAAATACTTGTGATTATAGAAAAAACCAAAACAGTAAAAAACACATATATATAAAATTAATAGGACAGAATCTGTATGTCTATACCCATGTATTTACTGAAATTAACAAAAAAACAGAATGGTAAAACAAAGATATCTTAAATCTTTTTAATACTTCTTAAACTAGAATTTGAGGCTGTAGCCCTTTTCCTTCACAAAGAGAGAAATTTTAAAGATGTAACATTTTATAGAAGCTATCTGGTAGGAATGAATTGTAGCCAAAATGACAATCTACAAAGGAAACCGCAAGCATGGTACAGTGAAAGAAGCACTGCTAGCAAATGCCCCAAGTCTACACTCTCTCAGTAATTAGTTATCAAGCTCTAGAAGCTTGCTTATTCATTGTAAGGAGGAGAACTGAGCAGATTATTTCTAAGATTCCTTCCAATTCCAATATTCCAGATTCTATGAACATGGTAAAACAATTCCAATGTGTTATGTGTATTCTCTGCGAGCCATTAACATCTGGTAGAACACTTAGAAGGAAAACAATTATACTAAACAGAATTTGAATGTATTACATCACTAAACAAAAACACTCAGCAGGTTATTTTAAAACATCAAGGACATCAGTAACTGTAGAAGTGTTCATATTTATGTTCAAAAACTAGTCTTGAGGATATACATTTCAGTAATTTTCAGAGAGTTACTCTGTTTAAAATCAAAGTAATTGAATATGAAACTTTCTTCTTAATAGGTTGCTACTTTAAGAGTTAGCACTAATTACAAAGAACAAGCTTATCAAAAATGTATATACATTGTTAGGAAGAAGTATATCTAAATCTAACTATTTTAAAGAAATAAAAATGTAATTATTTTAAAGAAATCAAAACCTAACTATTTTAAAGAAATCACGAAGTTAAATTACCTCATCTATATTACATTCATGTTCTTTACAGAGAACTTCGATAATTCTTGTATCATTTTCTAGTTGTTTTGCTATCCGTGCACTCCTGTTCTGACCTCGCCTTGGTGTTCGAGGTGAACCATTAATAGGTATTACAGCTGTTTCTGTAAAGATGGTAAATAAGAACAAATGCACATTTCACTGTATAAAATAATAAATTCTAATTATAACTTGGAAGGTCAAATAATCTTGGTAAATTTAATTTCCTTTATATACTAAAAGATTAAGGTTTCATCTATTTATTGAATATCAATTACAAGTTATGTACTTATAACAGTTTCTGCCAGACCTATTCTCTTCTGTCCTCTACTAGTCCAAAGATAAACTGTTAAATATTTAAAGCCCTTACCCAAATGTAAAAAGGCTAGGGAAGAAGCCAGGTTATCTCATTCTAAAAGTGTATTGTACTCAATCTGCAAGGGGAAAACTGTAGTATTAATGAGTCTTATACACAATACACACATAGTTATGAATACAAATAGGCATAGTATAAAAATGAATGAAATTTAAAGTTTCATATAGCCCATATTATTTTTTTAAAAGACAAGTATATAAACATAATACCATAAATTGTGACTTTTAAAATGATAGTTTTTTTACAATATTTCGAGTATTCCCATTTGAAAGTTAATGTGGATTCAACTATTAAAGCGATTATAGATCTTTAAGTATAAAATGCCTCTAGGATCAACTACCAGTTCACAAGAAAATGAGAAACATGTCAAACTATATCACAGAATATAATCTGTAAAATATAAACCATGGGGAACTCAACAGTACACACCACCTGATTAATAAATAAATCACAAGAAAAAAAAGATGAATAACCTTTTTAAAATGCCTATTACTAAGAAAATGTAACTTATTAGCTTCTAATTTAGCCAACCTGTGAAAAAAATAATCTAACTCCTTTTATAAGACTATTAAAGATCTGAACATAGAGAATATGTGATGGTATTAAAGAATCACTATTGATTGTCTTTTTTGGGTGATACATATTTTTTTAAAAAGTCTTTATCTTCTAGAGATACATTCTGAAATTTATAAGGATGAAATGGTGTGCAAAGATGTGTTTCAAAATAACACAGCTGGTGAAATTGGGCAGGAATTGGACTACAGGATGACCCTAAGTTGTCTGTTGATGCTAGCTGGTAAATACATTGAGGCTTATTATACGACTTTTGGATTCACGTGAAATTCCACACACACAAACAAATTTCAGTAAATACCATAGTCAATTCAACAATTCATATTGGTTTCTATTTAATATAGTACTTAACAGAATTGAATACACATTAGAATTATCCAAAAGAACCAAGCCTGTCACCTAAAATAGCATTCTCTCTTCCTTGGTGTAACCCAGATTAGGAAAATGTTCTATCTCCTGAATTCCTATAGCTTTTGCTTTATTTTGCCCTATACCACTTTTCTACCATGTAATCTTATTACATATTTACTTGTCTTACCTCTCTTATATCTTATATTACTGGGGTGGAGTCCATGTCTGATTTAATCTTTATCATCCCTTCAGCTCCATAACCATGTTTTGGATCTAACAACTACGGAATAATGAAGCAGGCAGGGCATAAATTAGCTTAAACACTTACTATATGGCTCTTTGAGCAATGCAGGAGGTGAGAGTTTGATGAAATAGTCAAGGACACAGAGCATTAACTGAAAGGAGATCACCAGATCATCTTCCATTTGAAGTACTTTCCCTGAAAAAAAAGAAAAGCAAAGCTGTATTTTTAGTAAAGGTTCAGACTGAGATCTTTAATGCAGAGAAAATGATGAGTATAGGTATATCCATACACTCATTTATTTAACAATCTTTAGAGGGGTATTTTAAAGATTTTTTTGGGTAAATAATCCAGTCATATTTGAAATATATGAACATATAAGTAAAATTATATAGTTACAAAATTTAACTCTACTCTGGGAATTTTACACTTACATATTACAATCACAGTTCAATCTCTACTCATTGTTTTTTTTTCTTTTTTAGACTTCCAATTTTGCTAGGAGCCATAGATTTATTACTTCTGAAAATAATTTTGACATATGAACATGTTAGCTTTTAATTCTATTTATTTATGAAATCCCATATATTTTCAAATTTAACTCCTCTACAAAATATTATAATAACCAAGATCATAAAGAGTAAAAACAAAATTGATATATAATCTAATATCACCTACAAAGTATTTAGAATAAATTTCACAAAGTTACTACAATAAATACACAATAAGAGAACTGTAAGAAATGCATACAATATGAAAGAATAGTGTACCTATATATACATATATACAACATATACAAATCATAATCAAATATAGCTATGACATATTTGCTATGGCTCTATGCTATGCATTATTTTTAAAATGGAAGTTTAATTTGACTCGCTTTCTATCATATGGATATCACCAACAATAAACCCAACAAATAGTGAAGGTAAGAAACTGTGTGAGACTATAGGTAACCACTAAGATATGGCACAAAACATTTTTACAACACACTAAGAAAAGTCATAGAGGGAAAGAAGAACATCAAGAAATTCTAGTTAAAATAGAGTGAAGTCAGATAAAGAAATTCTTCCTTCTAATAAAATGAAAGGAAAAAAAAAAAGGTACCGGGTAAGTATCAGCACCAAAACCAATTTTGAGATATTGACAGAGGATAGATAGCCCCATCTTTTCCGAATCTCACTTGGAGAGATTAGAAACTGCTGATGGAGAAAGGTAAAATGAACAAAGTAAACAACTACAGACAAATTTCTGATAGAAACAGAGATCCCTGTGTATTGTGCTGAATGGTGAACAACTGGAATCACAATACAATTCTGTTATGCAAATAGGATATAAGAGGATAAAAGGGTTCGGCTTCAGAGTTAATTCACACAAAAATCTGAGGACAAAAACCTGTATACTTCCTAATGAACTCTCCACACACTTCTTTATCCTTTAACGAAAAGTGAAGGTAATAAAAAATTTTTAAAAGCCTGCTTTCATAGTGCAGTTCTTTGGGGCATACAATTAGTCACCAGTAGAGTGCAAAGTGAAAGAGGAGAGATTTATTTACATTACATCAGAGAAAATAGAACATTAGGTCAGAATTATCCATATAAAGTCCTAGCCCCATGGGGTAAGCACAGTGATTATGCAATATATTACAGAAAAGAAAAAAAAAAAACAGAATTACATTAGAAGGAACAAAAATTAGAGAATCCAGAAGAATATCTAAAGAAGAAAATGCCTTATACCTCACACTGAAGACTTAAGGTAAAAACCGTCAATATATAAGAAACAACCTATTATTAGAATATTACAAGTTAATAAATATGAAGGATAAAAACAATCCAATATAAGACAGTTGACATTCCCAATACTAACCAAATAGAATAATAATTAATAGAACAGAATAATACTGAAAAACATGGTATGCTAAGATTTCTGAGATGCTTCTGTTTAACAAAATACTAAGAGATATCCTGATTGAGGTACAGAACCTCAAAAAAAATTCTTTAAGTCTTAAAGACACAAATAAAGATGGTTTTATATTTTTCAACTGTAATGTTCAATGCCAGAGAAGTGTCCTTAGGACACTACTCAAAGATAGGACACACAGTTAAGCTGTCATTTAAGTATAAAGTGTATAGCTATGATACATAAACATGCCAAACATTGGTCACAAAAAGCCTTTTTTGAAAATTTCTTTCATGGTAAAATCTAACCAGCTAAAGATAAATCAAAATAAAGGAAGAGAGAAGCTATGAGTGATAATAAACTCAAGACCATTTAAATTTAGGCATGATATTAAGTACTGTATTTATTGTAAATACATAATTACAGAACAGAATGGCATAACCTTGATGATATAATGGCAAGAACCAATGATCAACTCACAGTGAAGACTAGAGAGATGACTGGAAAGACAAGAAAACTAGCACATTAATATATAGTTAAATTTAAGAAAAAGATTTTAAAAATAGAGATTCTAACATCTTATTTTTTCAAAATGAAAGAAATAATTTTAGGAAGCAATACAGCATAAGTCACAAAATATTCTGCTAAATTTTAAGTAATTATTTTCATTTTTTTCTGCAAAATTTGAGTAAAATTATAACTTTATAAATGTATCAATAAAGTATGTTCTTATTGAAAATTGTGTTGCGAATGTACTTTAGATCTACTCACTTTTTCTATTTAACAAAATGTATGCACCAAATATATATGGAAAGACAATCTTACATTTTGATGATTATCTCTGGGTAAAAAAGTGCAGGAGAAGTAAACTGCTTAAAACATTGGAAATTGGTTCAAATATTTATTGTATTATATATAGAACTATTATGTTTTTCACTGAAAACATTAACATGTATGTAATAAACATAACTGCTTTACCTTTAGCTAGTAAAAATGTAATCCAAGAGACTTTTAGCACCAATACAGAATTTACTTCAGTAGATATCCTAGTAAACAAAAAGAAATGGGGGAAAAAATTTTACATTGATGATGATTTTCTTTCTTCCTTGTACTTTAAAATTGTGGATGTGAGTTAATTACATAATAGAATACAATAAACAATTTAAAGACAAATTTAATTGCCTCAATTTAGTGTTGTTGAGATATTTACATTCAGTCCATAAAATAGTATATATTTTAAAGAAAATTTGAATATCTTAATTCTAATAAAATATGCAGACGAAGTGGTTTAATATGTTATACTTGGTTTCTAATTAGTTCTTTTTTGTTCTATATAAAATAAAAATCAACACTACAAGCAGAAAAATAAAGGATTAGCTAACTAGGTATCAAAGTTTACCTATTTGGCATTATACCTTAACCATTTATTTTCCACAGGAATTAACTTACTGAAATTAATAAACCATACCGATTAATTTATAAATATAATTATATTTTTATCAATAATCTTCAATACACCATGGGGTAAAAAAATCTCATAACTCATTCTGTTTTCAAAGAAAATGCAGGGGCTCTTCAATAGGTACACTGTCTCAATAACTTGCTAACTATAATCAAGATTTTCACATTTATTCTTATACTAAAATTAAGCTGAGTCTTAGAAAACAACATGATTGTAATAAAGATTTAGTCAATAAATTTGCATTTTTCTCAAAATTATGGTAGGCTGCAATATTAATTCCACAGTATTAGTTTTTGCTTATCACAAGGGTATGTGTTTCATAGTACATTTCTGTGTGAGGTTAAACAATCCAGATTGCATGACTTATAAAGTAGCATGCTATAGTCAATCAAACTAACTCTGAGATTATTAACATATTTTGGATAAATCCATAAGAAAACAAAATGTAAAAAATAACATGCTCTGGATTACTTACGAACTATTCTGTTGGGTCAAATATATAAGTTCACATGTCCTGAAAGGAAGAAACAATTTTATCAACACATGGCATTTTTGCCATAACTTTTTTATATATTAACCTTTTCCATAAATTAGAAATTTTAC
This sequence comes from Uropsilus gracilis, assembly GCA_004024945.1. Classification (NCBI taxonomy): domain Eukaryota; kingdom Metazoa; phylum Chordata; class Mammalia; order Eulipotyphla; family Talpidae; genus Uropsilus; species Uropsilus gracilis. The sequence continues at coordinate 12,217 of PVHY01008566.1, read as the reverse complement.
ATGCTTTGTTCACCTAAAGAATTACACATTTTTAAAAACAAAACAAGGATAGCATAAAGTTAGATTTTTCTAATTTATGATATCACACACCACTATAATATCTAATCACAAAAGGGCTGGATTTGGTGTGCATTCGTAAGTCAAAATACTTTCTGTATTTGAATTTTGTAAGGATCTCTGGCTAGAATCCCAAAAGAAAAATAAAGAAGCTCACAGACATGGCAGCATACACCAAACACGTGCAATGAAAATAGTAGAAAGACAGAAGGGAAGGAACAGATCTTTTGCCCACTATATAATGATTTCTTCTTCAATATAATCCTCTATAACACAGCATCACATGTGTTATTGCAATTGTTTTTAATTTAAAATTATGTGATGCATTTACTGTAAGCTTCTTGGTGATCACAGTATTGTATAATTTTGTATTGCTAGCACCTAACATTTAGCTGGGTACTAGCAGTCACTTGATATCTACAGTTTCTAAGTTTCCTTTAACAAACCGGTTCATTGTTAATCTAAAGCTAAAGCGTATTTCACAAAACACATTTTCAGAAGATTAAGTACATATAAACATATATTAGTAGTCTAATAAATTTAGGAAATGCTGAACTCAGTAAATTGAGCAGCTTTTGTTATACAGGAATTCTAAGAACTTTGGGTTGCCAATGAACACTATAATTCTGTAATGGGGGCAGAGGGGAAATAGTAATCAACTTTTCCCAAACTTGGGTAGATATTTAGGAGTTTAACTGCTGTATTACATAGTAGATCTATTTTTTATGTACTATTTATACACCAATCAAATAGAAGCAGCCTTCTTAGAAAATGTTTCTTTCCTGCTCTATCTCCATACTCATTCTCTCCAAATTATGTAAGAACATACTTCTTTTCCTTTCCCCCTTTACCAGCTGTATTTATCATTTATTTAATCTAAACATTTAACTTTCTTATTCTCTTATTAAAATGAAATTAAGCCCCCCCAAAACATGATAACTTACACAAACCAGTACCACCTAGGGTGTGAATTTGAATGAAAAGTATTTTAAAAAGTAAACCCAAGTTTTTCTGAATTTCATCATTCCCCCAGTTAAATAGCAACAAAAAGTCTTCTAAATAGCCATGAAGACACAAATTATAGGTTAGTACTACAGGTCACTGACACCGTATGTTGCCAGTACATTTCTTTTCCTAAGCTAAAAAAAAACACTTAGAAAGAAGTTTAAATTCAGTTTACTCTTCCATTCAGAACCAGAAATTTGGCAGAAAAGGCTATGACGAAAACTAAGCTTAAAATTTGCTGAAGTATCTGAGACACATGAAAGGAAAAGTGCATTTTGGAAGAAGCATATAGAACATATATGATTAGATAAGTAAGAAAGCTAAGAATTAATAAGAAACTAACACTGACAGAGGAAAAATCTAATAAGTAATACTTAGTAATTTCAATAAGCATGAAATAGTCTCAGATGGAATCTTACCACGAATTATGACATGAAAAATCTGAATGTAAACCTAATAAAATTTTATCTTACCTTTCTAATTTGCTATAGAGTGCACACAATACATTATACTTCTTCAGCAGTCTTGACATAGCATTATCAACTTTGGTACTGGTATCAATTTCTTTCAGTAAGTCAAAGAATTTATAAATACTACCAAAGAGAAAATAGAAAAAAGTAAATCAGTAACATTAAAAAATATATTTTATATAATTTTTCAAAATATAAACATTTCTATTGAAAAGAGTATTAGGTCTACACATCACAATTATGTCTTTTGGAAGGAATTTTTACATTTTACTAGAATTTGAAGAGTTAAAATTAACTGGGCTTCAATCTATGCACCTTTATCTATATCCGTATGTTTAAATTTACTTATTATTAAGAATATAGTAAAAGTGAGGAGTAATGACAAACAATGTATATTTATTTCTATATCTCAACAACTATGAGTTCACCTCCATTTATTCAATTCTAACACAAAGCCACATGGTTCATTCCAATATTTCCATTTACAAATTTGTAACTCTTCTTGGGCAGTAAGAAACCTAGGATCCACTTGTCCTTAATTTATTTACTCCAAATCCCCTTATATGTAACATAGGAAAAGGAGATCTAGAGTGAAGAGGTTCAAAGAATTACAAACAGAATACCCAAAAAAGACACAAACCAAGTAGCACTGTAATTAAAATATCAAGAATTAAAAATAGAGGAACTTGAAAGCAGACTGAAAAAATAAGAGTCACCTATGAGGGAATCCCCATAAAACTATCAGATTTCTCAACAGAAATTTTACATGCCAAAACGGAATGGCATGATATATTCAACATGTTAAAAAAAAAAAAAAAAGATCTCCAACCAAGAATCCACTACTCACATAAGCTAACACTTTGAGCAATAAAGAGCTTTATAAACAAACAACAGTGGAAGGAATTAATTTCTTCTAAATTAGTCTTGTATGAAACCTCACTTAGAATTATAAGAATTCAAAACCAGAAAACATGTAATATAAGAAGACAATGAAAACTGAAACTGGTGTTAAGTAGGTCAAGATGAATTTCCTTTCTATTTAAGACTGTGTAAGTATGGAAGCCTATATATAAAGTATACTACAAATGCAAAACAAAAATACTGAGACAAAACAAAGTAAAAGATCAGGCTTTAATCTAAACATTTTAGGAAAGTTAATTTTCAAAAGAGAAGTAAAGAGAAAAAGAAAACAAAATAACTCAGGAAATACACAGTAACATGGTAAGATCCGCATATACAATTTCCCTAAATATGAATAAAGTAAATTCACCAATCAAAGAGAGCAGAGTAGCTGATTGTATCCCCCAACTTAACGCTGCATCTAGGAAACCCAAATGAGTTATAAAAATAAACACAGAATCAAAGTGAAAGGTTAGAAAACAGTCTAACATGTCAATGGTACTCTAAAAAACAGGGACAGGCATAATCACAACAGATAAAATAGACTTCCAATTAATAAGGTAACAAGAAGAGATAGGGATGGATATTATAAAATGATTATGGAAGCAATGTACTGAAGACAAAACACTCATTAATATATGTACCAAACAAAACAGAACCAAAACATATAAAACAACTAGAAACAAAACTAAAAACAGACATTGTAGCAACTCAAGAGCAATAGGAAACTTCAACACCCCATTTACATCAGGAGACAGAAAACCATACAGAAATCAAGAAAATAATAATCTTATCTGGAGAATTAGACCAGGAAGACTTTTAATAGGCATTTATTTTTAGGGCACTATACACCCCAAAAGCTATGTACACATTTTTTCAAGTACATATGTAACATTCTCAAGGATAAACTGTATGCTGTGTCACAAAAGTATTGGCAATAAATTCATGAAGATGCATATAGTATTAAAATGACCATCATCTCGTGCGGGCAGTGGAGCCCACGCCCTCCGTGGCCACGCCACGATGGTGTGGTCGCCACGTCCCACACGCACCGGCTCCACTCTCCTTTCGAGGTCGGGTGGGGTGGAGCTGGGGTCAGCCCCGGGAGATGCCAGGCCGGCGTGCACATTTGAGCCCTGTGAAGAAGGGTGCGTTGTGCGGGGGATGGGGGGGTGGTCCACCTCAGACCCCTTGGGTTTGCAAGAAACAAAAATCAATTACACAAGCCAAAGGTGCTCCAATCGGCCTATGTAGGCAAAAGCAGTACAGGAAAGATAAACAGCACACTCTACCAAGTCCTGGGAAATCACACCCTCAACAAGGATGAGGAAATGAATCCAGAAATTAAAAAAATAAATAAATAAATAAAGACAAAGGGCTAAACATGGACAAACAACAAAAAGAAAGGAGGCAAAGTGACCAGGAAAGATGTGATATGGTGGGGTGGAACCATGGTGATCAGCAATTATACAATCATGTATTGTAAAAAATCCAAAAATAAAATTAAAAAATAAAAATAAAATGACCATCAAAAAAAAGTGGCGAAAAAGCTCTAACACTGGAAGACTAACATGCTATTGAATAAGTCTGTTTCAATAAAGAAATCAAAGAAGAAATTTTTAAAAACCTGAGACAACAAAAATAACCTGTGGAACACAGCATTAACACTACTACAAGGGCAGTTTACAGTGGTATAGGTCTATATAATGAAACAAAGGTCTCAAACAATCTCAAGAAACTAGGGAAAAAAAGAAAAAAAGAAACCAAAAATCATTAGAAATAATACCAAATTAAAACAAAATAGAAAAAAAAAATAGAAAAGGCAGTGCAAAAAAAGCAATAAAACAAAGAGGTGGTAGTTTCACAAGATAAAATGCCCAAACCTCTAGGAAGGGCCACTAAGAAAATAAGAAAGAACTCAATAAAGGGAATCAGAAATGGAAGAGGAATGGCAACAGGTATCACAGAAATACAGGAGATCAGGATTCAGGGAACATGGTTACAGAGGAAGATTCCCCAGGAAGTCAAGGCAGATTAAAAGGTACTGCACTCAAAAGGATCCCATAAAGTGGGGCAAAACCAGAGACCAATACTGACTGAGTACAAGGGGGAAAGTTAGAAGAAATTCAACTCTGGCAAAACAGAAGTGTGAAAGGGGGAAAAAGCAGTCTGATGCAGGAACCACAGTTCATATCACGCTAGGGAGAGCAAAACTGATTTCTGTAGAACTGTGAAAGAACAGCCAAAGAGTGCGGAGAGACAAGACTCCAGTAAGGACAATAAGGCTGACTTCCACCACGTATTTCCTCTAGGAGTGGGTAGACACAGGGACTGAATAATTACAGTGAAGCTGCTCTGGAATGTGTAAGAGTTGCACCAGAGGCCCCACCTGCAAACTGCAGCGACAAGGCCTCAAATTCACACAAAAAAAGCTTAACATAGCCTAACACACATGGACAAGTCAACGATACACACCACCTTCACCAGACACAAATTCCTCCCTCTTACTGATTATAGTAAAACTTTACACATGTTATCAGCCACATATTACACCTTGACACAGAGCACCATCCACTGGAAAAATGTGAGTTTTGCACCATAAATGTTTGTAAAGAAAATAATGGAGAAATGAAAAAATACAACAATCAGCAACCTGAGTCATCAGAAGAATATATACCACAGAGAGAACAAATTATAAGAAACCAAGCAAAAGGAAAACAGAGTATCTTTTTCTCATCAAATACAGAGATCATAACTGCTCTGATAAAAGAACTGAAATGAGTGAATGAAAAACATAAAAGCTGATCAAAGATACACAAGAAAATACAAAAACAAATGACTGCCCCAAGAAATAAAATTAATGAACAAAAGATCTAAATAGATACTTCATGTAAGAAAATAACGAAGATCCAAGACAAAGAAAGATCAATTGAAGAGATTAAAATTTTGAAGAAAGTTAAAGACCAAAGGAAGACTGAATCAGTGACCTTCAAAGATGATAATGCACAAAAATTAAGGTGGAGTCAGAGACATACAAAGAAAAACTAGCACCCTAAAAAGCTGAATAAACAGTCAAGTCCACATGGGACATCTTCCAGGATTGATCACATATTGGATCATAAGACAAGTACTAACAAATTCATGAAGACTGAGATTATAAAACTATCTTCATTTATCACAGTGGTATTAAATTATAAACCTACCAAGAAAAAGAAAGCAGAAAACCTTCTTATATGTGGAGAGTGAATAACACACTATTAACTGCTGATTTAAATTAGAAATCAAAGAAGAAATTAAAAAAAAAAGCCACACAAATGATAATGAGGACACAACCTTTCAGAATATGTAAGACACAGCAAAAGCAGTATTTAGAGGGATGGATTGAGCAATAAGGCCCCTATCAAGAGACATGAAAGAACAAAATAAAAACATTCTTATTTCTCACCTTACAGGACTAGAAAAATAAAACAAATAAAACTGAAACCAGTAGAAGAATACAAATTAGGAAAGAAATAATGAAACAGAAGTTTAAAAAAAAATCCAAATGATTAGGGAAACAAAAGGCTGGTTCTTTGAAAAGAATAAGCAACAAAGACTTCTAATTAAGCTTACAGAGACTAGAGAAATTAAAATAAGCAGGGTCAGAAACAAAAAAAGAAAAGTTAGAACAGACATTATAGAAATTTAGAGGATTGTAAGAAATTATCATGAACATGTGCATGCTAATAATTTGACTAACTTAGAAGAGATGGACAAATTCTTAGAAACATACAACCACCTGAGACTGGGTAAGAAACAGAAAATCTGAACAAAGCAATTAAAAATAAGGAAATTGAAATAACAATCAAAAGTCTCCCAGAAAATAAAGGTCAAGAACCAGACAGATTTACAAGTGACTTCTAACCATATCTTTAAAGATGAGCTAATACTTGTTGCTTCTCAGATTCTTCCAAAATACAGATAAATATTTTATCAGGCTAACATACCATATACCATAACCATACAAGACAACACAGAAAAAAAAAAAAAAAAAAAAGAACTATAGATAAATTTCCCTTATGAACAAAAATACAGAAACCACAACAAAATATTAAAATCAAATTCAATAGCACATTAAAAGGATCATACACATGATCAAGTGGGATTTACTCTAGAAACACAACAATTCAACATCTGAAAATCAGTCAATGTAATTCACATCAATAAAGGAAAGACAAAAAATACCACAGGATCACAGCAACAGATTTCAAGAAAGTATGTGATAAGATTTAACATCCATTTATGGTGTAACATCTCAAAAAAAACTGGGGATAGACAGAACATACCTCATCATAATGAATGTCACACGCATCACTTATGGTTAGTATCATTCCCAATGGTGAAAAAAGAAAGTTTTTCCACTAAGATCTGCTACAAGTATGTCCACTTTTACCACTGCTACTAAGCATAATATTGAGTCATTGGTAGAGTGGGTAGTCAAGACAAGGATACAAAATAAACCCAGACTGGAAAAGATGAAGTCATTACTTCAGACTGTATGATGATATACACAAAGAAACCTAGACTCCATTAATAAACTAATTGAAACAGTAAGTCAATTCAGCAACTTGGAAGGTTACAAAAATCAACAAACAAAAATTGTTGCCTTCCCATATAAAATCAGGAAGAAATCAAGACATATTTACAGTTCCATCAAAAATAATTAAATGGTAGGGTATACTTAAAAAGGTCAAGGGCCTATATAATGTAAGCCATAATGCATCATTGTAAGAAATGGAAAGATATTTCCTGTTCAAGGAATGGAAGAATCAAATTGTCACAATCACAACCCCACCCAAAACAATATACATATTGGATTATTGGATGGGGGTGGAGGGGTAGGGGTGGTTATAGACATACAAACCAATGAAATAGAACTGAGAGCCCAGAAATAAATCCACATCTTTAGAGCTAATCTATGGTAAAGGGGTCATGAATATATACTGGAGAAAGGAGAGTTTTTTCAATAAATGGTGTCTGAAAAACTGGACTGCCACATGCAAAAGAAAGAAGCTAGATCACTACTTCATACTATACATATAGAAGAAAACAAAGGCCAAACATTCAATGAAACTGGCCTCAGTGATGTACTTACAGACTTGAATCCAAAACAAAAGAGAGTATGAATATTGGAACTACATTAAAATAAAAAACTTCTGCAAGGCAAAAGAAATTGTCACTAAAACAAAGACACCCAATTTAATGGAAGTGAAAACTTGCACACCATACATCTAACAAGGTGCTAATATTCAAGATCAACAAAGAATTCATATAACTCAACAAATGAAAACAAAGATCCCAATCAAAAGAATGGACAGAAGAGCTAAACAGGCACTTCTCCAAAAAAGACAATGAGCAAATAAAAAAATGTTCCCCATCTTGTATCATCAGGAAAAAGCAAGCCAAAATTACAATGAGATATCACTTTCTATCTGTGAGAACAGCCTGTATCAAAAAGACCAGAAACAACAAGAGTTGGTGATGATGTAGAGAAAATGAAACCCTTGCGCATGCACTGTGGGTGGGAATGTACACTGACTCAGATCCTATGAAAATGGAGGCTTCTCAAAATATTCAAAATAGTTCCAGGATATGATCCAGCAATTCCAGTCCTAGATATCTACCTGAAGAATACAATACACTAATTCAAAAGGATATATGCACTCCTATGTTCACTACAGTCTTATTTAGATATTTTTTTATTTTATTATTTCTTTTCTTGAGACTATGTCTCACTATTTTTGCCCATGGAACCACAGGTTCATGTTGCCTGGGGTACCACAGACTCAAGCAATCCCCAGCCTCAGCTTCCCAGGTAGCTAGGATTACAGGCACGCGTGCCACCACACCCAGCTATTTTTTCTGAAACTATTTTTTCTTGCTACGTTGCAGGGAGCAGGACTCAAACCGCGATCCTGGGTCCCCACCTTGGCTTCCTAGGCTGCTGCTTTCAGGCATGCACCACCATGCCTGGCCTACAGTTTTATTTATAACAGCCAAGTTATAGAAACAACCTAAGTGTCAACAACGTATGAATGGACAAAGATGATGTGGACAAAGATGAGATATATATAGATATAGAGACACACACACACACAAAGTAATTCACTATTCAACTGTTTTTAAAAAGATAGATGATTTTTGTCATTGACAACAACACAGATGGAGCTGTAGAGGATTATGCAAAGTGAAATAAGTCAGAAGGAGACAAACACTGGATGATTTCACTCATATGAGGAATATATAAAAACAAAGGAACAGACCAAAACCAACTCTGGAATCTGACTGGAGCACTTAGGCTAATGAAAGGGAGGATGCAAAGGGGATAGAGTGTCCAAGAGGCAATAGTTAAGGACTGTTACGGTTTGGTGGTGAGTGTGATAGAGAAATGGGAACCTATATCCCTAAGACATATAAAATGTTTTAAACAGACATTACTTTAATACACATATTTTTTAAATACAACTACCTCATTTAAATAAAAATCAATTATATTTAATTCTAGATGACTTTTTCAAAAAGACTATTACTGCCATATTTTGTAAATTATTTTATTACATTTCATAAACATGCTGCAAATTAAATGCCTGAAGTCCCAAAGAATTTTCAAGATGAGTTCATGGCTTACTGAAAATAAATGAGTAAACTCTTCCTCCAAGGCTTATAAACAACTATGAGTTAACTATTGAGTCAAATACTGTAGTTGAGACTCAGTTGAATAATCTCAAAAAGAATATAATTACTATATCTACTACATTAGCAATCTTAAACTTCAGTAAATATTATCTATATTGCTTTAAGATAGACTCATACTACTTGAAAAGTTTTAATATATAAGCCTACTTTATAAAATCTTGCCAAGTCTACTTTTTCAATAGATAAATTAAGAAAATTTACAGGCAAATTGTGAAAGACATAAAAATTTCCCAAGATACACACTATCACATTTTTAAGAAAGTGAAGCACAAAGCACATTTTCATTAAGAACTCCATGAGAGAACAAGAACTGACTAGTTGACCTAAGACCTTCTTTATATTTTACGTAATTCTAACATTTCTCACTAGTTACCTAAAATTAAGAGGGAAGTTCAAAAGAAACTTTCTTTGATGGTAGAGGCATATTTTTAAGGAATAATTTTTACCTGATTTCTATGCTTTTCTGTAGTTCAGTGAAAGTGAATGGCATCTCATCCAGGTCGACTGCTGCGATAAAGACACAGATTCCCCACAGCTCTTTTTTTCTTTGATTATAACCTTCCTGTGAATAAAGATAAAGATCAGATATTTCATTAAATCATTCATACACTGTATACAGACTGAAAATTTACTGTTTCTACTCAACATAAAATAAATTTGCTTTTAAATGATAAACTGGCATAAAATGGCAATGAAAGCATTTAATTTTACACTAATAAAAATAGTCAAATTTTATATTGTAAGACAAAAAAATGCTAGGGAAAAAAGTTAAATTACAACATACTGTGGACTATTTAGGGCTATGTGAGTTCTTTGGAGCATTTTCTTTTTCAATAACCCAGAATTATCTAAGTCAACTTAAAAGACTCTAGAGTCCATAAAATAGAAATTGATGTTTTAAAAAAAAAGCCTACTTTCTCACTTGCTTATACTTTGTTTGTTCTAATTCATTTAATTCAAGTATTTTTAACAGTGAAGTAGTTCTTAAGTAATCAATACACTACCTGGTATTGTACCTACTAATCAGTGATAGAACTCTTGTCAGCTGCATTACCAGTGAATATAGCACTTATTCCATACTCCATATCTGTCTTAACACTACTCATTATTTGACCTTCTCCATACCATAAACTGTAACCTATGGTACACTGGGGTTTTTTTTTTAATATCAGGTTTGTGGGCCCTAAACACTGTTAACTATTCGTCTACCTTTTACAGAATGTCATACAAAGAGAATTACATTAATCTGCAGTCTTTTTTGTCTGGCTTTCAATTGGCATAATGCTTCTGAGGATTTATCTACATTATTGTACCTATCAGTATATATTCCCTTTAATTGCCTAGTCATATGAATTATACCATTATATGAATATCACAATGTTTATTCATTCCAACAACTGAATACATTATTATGAGGAAGGCTATGAACCCTATCTCTAAATACTCTACATCACTTAAAGGATATATATTCTTCATTTTTCTTGAACCAATGCCTAGTTGGAGAATGGCTATGTTCTAAATTAAAGGTAATTTTAAGTTTATCAGAAATTGACAAACTGGTGGTAGTGCACTACCTCAGGACTAATGACATTTAGCATTTTCCAATGCTTACTTAACATCCATCTCTTCCTTGGAAAAGGAAAAAACCAAACAGAAAACTTTTCTTGTATTGTTGAGCTACAAGTTATTTACATCTTCTGGATTCAAATCCTTTAAGAGAAATTTGTATTACAAAAATTTCCAAGCAATTTGTGTTTTGTCTTTTCATTTTCATAAAATGCATATTTCAAGAATAAGTTTTAAATTTTGATGAAGCTCAATCTATTTTTTTTCTTTTATGAATTGTGTTTTCAATGACAGTTTCTATGAAACAAATCTGTGTAACCCAAACTCACAAATTTTCTCCCATGTCACCTTTTCCAAGGTTAGGTCCATGAGTCACTTGTCTCAATTTTTATACATGGAGCTAGGTGAAGATTAAAGTCCCTTTTGTTTTTTAATATGGATGCGCAATTGCCTCACCATCATTTGTTGAGAGGAATAGCCTTTCTTTGTTGAATGACCTTTGCTCTTCATGTGCAAAAGCTGGGTATATTTGCACGTGTCTTTTCCTGACTTTCTGTTATGCACAACTGATCTACTACACTTTCTTTTCTCTATACTGTCTTGAGTTTGTAGCTGTACATGTATCGTTAATTTTAGTTTAGTTTGACTGAAGATTTTTCAATCTGACCTCCCCTTGTAGAAAGAAGTTAAAAACAAGAGTTAAGACTTGCTTAGACTATATCATAGCTAAAATTCAAATGTTCTAATATTCAACTTAGCATGGTTTCATTTCTTTAAAATGTTTTCTTATCACATTTCTATAATGATGTAACTAGCATTTTCATATTGAAAGCCTTCATCTCTATCAAGTGTTTTGAATTCTTAACTATTTGACTATTTTGTATTCTTGTATTCTTAAGTTCTAATTTATTGTGGAGGTTGAAGAATCACAGTATCTAAAACCTCAACATGCTTTTCCATAACGAATAATTTCTGCTATCTTCTAGTCTTCCTCAAAATCAAAATGTCTCTGCATCTCCATTTATAAGTTCTCTTTTCTTCTTCTTTGACATTCACCTCTACTCTGAAATTAACAACTCTAAACTCTCCCTACCACTGTGGATCACAATTTTCTATTATTTCTGTCAAGACTTCATTCATTAATTTCTCCCTCTTATAATTTTCCTAGATTTTTAATGTAAAAATCTCTTTCCACGATAAATGCAAAAAACAACAAAACACCTTGCACCATCATGAAAAGAAAAAACACTTCGCCCTTGACCTTGTCAAGTAAACAACTTCTCACTATTCACTCTAACCATACACATGCTAACACCATAAACACTGTAATAGTGCATACACACTGCAGGTTCCTGAACACACTGCTTTCACACTATTCTACGGAGGCTATTCTCTAAGTGTTCAAAGATCTCTTTCTAACTGGATAGGCTTTATCTTGGTTTAATCCACAAAGACCTACATGCAAAACTCTCTCTCTCTCTCTC